>CM055971.1:28375000-28645000 GCA_029531755.1 Holothuria leucospilota
GCCGATATCCGAAGACCATGAAAAATGTCAACGACTTCCTTCAGAGAAGAGTAAGAACCATCGAGAAAAATACAGGTATCGTCGGCATATTGAATAATTTTGGTCTCGTGGTTCCAGATTGTTAAGCCTTTTACCAAAGGTGAAGAGTTAATACGTAACGCAAGAAGTTCGACACAAATTATGAAAAGGTATGGACTAATGGGGCAGCCCTGTCTTACTCCTCTGGAGACTCTAAAAAAGCCAGAAGAGTAACCATTGTTACAAACGCACGATGTTGCATTAGAATACAGAGTGGAAATCCATTGATGGAAATCCTTGTTAAAATTAAAGAACTGTAGACATTTATGAATAAATCCCCATTCCAACCTATCAAAGGCTTTCTCAAAATCAACTAAGAGGAGAAAACCGGGTATGCCATTATCATTGCAATAATCGATTGAGTCTAAAATATACCGGACGTTTTCACCTATAAACCTATCTTTTAAGAAACCAGTTTGGTTATCATTAATAACAGTCGAAATGACGTTCTTGATTCTGTTAGCCAATGCTTTTGAACATATTTTATAGTCAACGTTTAATAATGAAATGGGTCGGTAGTTTTTAACAAGAGTATGATCTTTATTAGGCTTAGGAATTAGGATGATGACTCCCCGACCCTGCTCCTCGGAAAGTTTTACATTAGTGTAGGCAGAGTTAAGAGAATTAGTTACAATGTCACCTATAAGAGGCCAAAAATGCTTGTAAAACTCTACCGAGAGCCCATCGCTGCCTGGACTCCTACCATTCCCCAGAGAAAACAAAGCAAGCCTGCACTCCTCCAAAGTAAGCTGACCGTCGCAGGCGGCGGAATGTTCATCACTAAGTTTTTTGCCATTGTGAATATTGCTACAAAAGGAGGAGGGAATACAACCTTCGCTAGTATAAAGCGATGTGTAGAATTCTTTAAGTTCCCTTAGAATATTAACACCTGCCACAATTTCCCTCCCGTCCTCCCCAACAAGCTTACGAATAACATTGCTACTTTTATTTCTTTTCTCTAAATTCAAAAAAATACTTAGTGTTTCGTTCACCTTCCTCAACCCATCGAGCCCTCGAGCGAACAACAATACCTTGAATGTTAACATCATAGATTGTCTGTAACCTATTACGTGCCTCCCTGAGCCTATCAAGAATGAGATCAGAACTAGAATGAAATAACAATCTCTCTAAGTGTGCAATCTCCTTCAAAAGATTCTTTTCAGTATTTCGACTTTCCCTGGCCTTTGCCTTACTATAGGCAATAGTCGACTTACGTATTGAATACTTCATGAATTCCCAAGTAAAAGAAGCATCACTATTAATGTACATACTTTTAACATTATTAATAAGATCAGAAATAAGGCTTAAATACTGGGAATCCTTAAGAAGGGAATTATTAAACTTCCAGAAACCAGGCCCTCTGTTTTCATCACTAATATTAAGATCCAGGTTCACAATAGAATGGTCGGAGTTAAGACTGGTAGAAATGTTAGTTTTGCTGACCTTATGCATAAAGGAACGGGAGATAAGGAAAAAATCCAACCTGCAGTGAATATCGTGGGAAATGTTGGAAGTCCATGTAAAAGATTTGTCACGGGGGTGTCTTTCCCTCCAAATATCAACAAGGTCATAAGAATTCATAATTTCGTAACATGTATCCCTGGCGGAAAAATTAGTACGGGGATTACCACCCAACTTGTCTAAGTCTAAATTGAAAACAAAATTGAAATCCCCGGCTATAATAATTGAGTCCCATGGGAACAGGGTCAGTTTTGAGTTAAGAATCTCAAAAAAAGACGGGTCATCATTGTTAGGTCCATATAGACAAACTAAAGTGAGGTTTCTATGGCTGAAAAGAATGTCTAGTATGATAAGTCTCCCATTGTTACATACCCAGGAATTGTGAACCGAAAAAGATAAAGCGGGATTAAATAAGATACATACACCTCGGCTAACCGAGGTGCCATGGTTGAAAAAAATCTTTCCGCCCCATTCGTTGCCCCAAAACTTCTCGTCATCACGAATACTATGGGTTTCTTGGATACAGTAAATATCTCTTTTCTGCTTGTGAAGGAATGCGAAAACCTGGCGTCTCTTCTTCTGCTGCCTCAACCCCCTAACATTTACAGTACTTATTCTCAAAGCTGACATTTATACGAAAATTTGTGTTCAATTGTAGTGAAAAGTGATTCTGGGCAATCATTAAAACTGAGGTAGCAGAATACTATAATAACTAGTTTTGAATGAAAAAATGATATGATGCGGTAAATACTAACATTAACATGACTACCAATACAAGAACATTTGATGGAGAATAAAGAGAAAAAAATTAAAAGAAAAGTCAAACCAACTGGAAGGTTTGGTAAAGTCTTGGGAAACGATCCCCAAAACTGGAACATTCTCCAGTCGTAAAGACCCGAAAAGGAGGGGCCGAAGCCAGCCAACATACAGTTCTTCAGGGCTATGTACATAGAACTTGTGAAAAGCAGGTGGTAAAGGACAATATCCCTTACAGCCTGTATTAAACATCCTAACGTGCTGGATGAATAAAAAGACGTCGTCAGTACTGCGAAGATTCACGTGGTGTAGATGAGATTCTGTTGTCTTCTTTAATTTAAATAAATTTGTAAGCAGCCTCACTTCGTGAATTCAAAACATCACAAAGGCGTTCCTTCTGTAATAATATGAAATTTAAGGCGAAATTTTCCTCACTCAACAAGTATAAACACAGGTAGGCTCACTGCTTATGGGAAATAAGTCCGTAGGCATACGTGGGAAAAGTAATAATCGCTCCTCTTATAGAGTCTGCCATCCGCCTTACGCCATTCTCTTCGAAAATCAAAATGTCGTCTAGTCTGCGAAAATTTACGTAGCCAAGCTGAGATCGTCTTTATGAAATTGAAGAATTCAGGATCAGCCCCTAGTCGTTAAAATTAAGCGACACACGGAATTCTTCAGTAATTCGCCTATCTGAAGTGTGAAAACGGACTTTTCTTCTCTCAAAAGAAATATGTGCAAGCAGGCTTAAAGCTTACCGGGGACAAGTCCAGGCAAGGAAAAAGAAACAAATTCACTCCTTAAACTTATAGGGTCGGCCATCCGCCATGCGCCAAACTCCTCCCGAAAAACGAAGCTTTGTACCCGTCTGATAGAGGGCTGTAACTTGAGTAGTCCATTTTTTTTCTTTTCCTTGAGATCTTGCAGGGTTAGGTCATCTGTAAGGAAGAACGGCTTGGCTTGCAGTTTATTCCTTGCATTCCTGAGAAGAAATAACTTATCATGATTTATTTATTTATTTATTTATTTATTTATTCATTCATTCATTCATTCATTCATTCATTCATTCATTCATTCATTCATTCATTTATTCATTTATTTATTTATTTATTTATTTATTTATTTATTTATTTATTTATTTATTTATTTATTTATTTATTTATTTATTTATTTATTTATTTATTTATTTATTTATTTATTTATTTATTTATTTATTTATTTATTTATTTATTTATTTATTCATTCATTCATTCATTCATTCATTCATTCATTCATTCATTCATTCATTCATTCATTCATTCATTCATTCATTCATTCATTCATTCATTTATTTATTTATTTATTTATTTATTTATTTATTTATTTATTTATTTATTTATTTATTTATTTATTTATTTATTTATTTATTTAAGCCGTAAAACTTTACTTAAACATCGTGTCGACCAGCCGCTCATTTTGTCGCTTTTTTAGATTCTTTTTAAGGATGATTGTACTGCCATGATCAATATTATTTTTTCTATATTCAGCCATTCTTCGGACAGTGCACAGTGGTGAATCTTTTTCGACTATTTTGTCATTTTTCATTGGAAGGTACAGATGCTCTAGTTGAGAGCGTTGTGTACATTTTTTTGTTTGTATTCTTCCTGTGGATTGATGTTTATTTTCCTTTTCAAACCTCCTGTAAGTATAAAGTATTTGATTCTTGTAATGCATGTTAGTTCTACTGTTCCTTTGATTGCCTGCGATCATTGGTATTTATCCTTGTCATTCTTAAGATGGCATCCACCCTAAGCTTTGTAACTTACAATGGGAGAGGTCTCAGGCAATCAAAAAAGAGAAGACGTTTGTTTGCGTTTCTGCACCGTAATAACTATGATGTGTGCCTGTTACAAGAAACCCATAGCTGCATCCAGGATGAAATCTACTGGAAAAACGAGTGGGGAGGTACTATTATATTTTGCCATGGATCTAAGGACAGTCGTGGCGTTTGCTTACTTATTAAACCCTCTCTTGCTGTTTCTATTCACAAGGAATGTATTCATGCTTACGGTAGGTTTATCATTCTTGATATCGAGATTAATAACAGTATATTTACGTTGGTTGGGGTCTATGGGCCAAACATTGATACCCCAGCATTTTACACTGAGCTTTGTGATAAGATGGGCAGTTTCTTATGTGAAACAATTGTTATGGCCGGCGACTTTAACTTTGTATTTTCACTGGAACTGGATAAGACGGGAGGCCAGGCTAAAACTAATTTCAAAGCCCGGGATAAATGTTTGTCTTTGATGTCAGTTTACAGTTTAATAGATATTTGGCGGGAGATGAATCCCTTTGGTAAGCATTACACTTGGAGCTCGAACATAACTCCAGATATACATTGTAGACTAGATTATTTTCTCATTTCTCATCACCTGAGACCTTCCGTTCATTCTGTACATTTTTCACCTGGGTTACAGCCTGATCATTGCTTTTGCATTCTTGTAATAGCTCCTGTTCAAATGGCCAGAGGCCCAGGAATTTGGAAATTTAATAATTCTCTTCTAGATGATACAATTTATGTGTCCAATATGAATAGTTGTATTATTGACGCTTTGAAAGAAGTCGGCCCTCATAACCCTGCCGTATCTTGGGACTTTGTTAAATATAAAATTCGTAAATTTTCTATGGCTTATTCTAAGGAAAAGGCCAAGCTAAGGCGTCGTAGGGAATATGAATTACTTAAGATTATATCGTCTTTGGAACAACAACTATTTTTTAACCCGTCTGCTTCTGTCAGTTCCCAGCTAAAGAAAGCAAATTTTGAACTCCTCGATTATTATGATTTCAAACTACGCGGTACAATTATTAGGTCAAAGGCAAGGTGGGTAGAAGATGGCGAGAAGAATAGTAAATATTTTTTGAATCTTGAAAAGAGGAACAAGTCATTCAATACCATAACTTCTCTTAAAAATAATGCGGGTATTGTAATTGATCATCAAAGAGGTATTTTGGATGAAATTTTCAATTTCTATTCAAAACTATACAGTTCTCATTCTTGCTCTAATGAAACGTTTTTCAATACTCTCCCGGATTTTAACTCAATTCCGAAATGTGACTTATCTGTTTGTGAAGGGGATCTTACATTAGAAGAATGTTCTGCGGCCTTGCACTCCATGACCAATGATAAATCTCCAGGCTCTGATGGTCTGTCAACCAACTTTTACAAAAATTTTGGCACTTAATAGGTCCTCATGTAGTTTCAAGTTTGAATTATGCATTTCATTCAGGTTCTCTTGCGACTGAACAGTCTCGTGGTATAATTTCGTTAATTTTAAAGCCTGGAAAGGAATTCAATGAACTGGAAAATTATCGTCCGATTACATTACTTAACACAGACTATAAAATTGGAGCCAAAGCTTTGGCTACCCGACTCAAATCTTGTATTGCTTCCCTTATAGGACCTACCCAAACTGGTTTTGTTAGAGGCCGCTTTATTGGAGAGAATATTAGATATGTTTTAGACTTAATTGATTATACTAATGATAATAACATTCCGGGGTTCTTGCTTTTTGTTGATTTTCAAAAAGCATTTGATAAATTAGACTGGGCTTTTATCCAAAAGACGCTTACTTATTTTGGATTTGGTGAGGATTTTAAGAAATGGGTTTCTGTGTTGTATAATAATAGCAATGCTTGTGTTATTAATAACGGCTTCTCAACTGGTTACTTTCATATAAGCAGAGGAGTCAGGCAGGGTTGCCCCCTCAGCCCCTATTTGTTTATTTTATGTTCTGAACTCCTATCCATGAGTGTTTCACATAATGAGGAAATAGAAGGTATCTGTGTGGGAAGCTCTACTTATAAAATTTTACAATATGCCGATGATACGGTTTTTCTTCTGGATAGTTCTATTAGTTCCTTACGAGGAACAGTAAAAACTCTGGCTGATTTTTCCGAAGTGTCAGGGTTGACTCTTAATTATACCAAATCTGTCCTGTTTCCTCTGGGTCCCTATGTAATCGATTGTCCGTTTACTTCCTTTCGTGACATTGTTGTAAGCAGTGGTCCTGTTACTTACTTGGGCATTTCCTTTACCAATAACAGACACGACCTTTTTGAACTTAACTACACTCCGAAGTTATCTCGACTAAAATCATGTTTACGTGCGTGGTCTTTTAGAGATATGACTCCAATTGGTCGTAATGTTATAGTTAAGTCGTTTGCCCTTTCCCAACTTGTTGATTTATTCCTGGTCCTTCCTAATCCCCCACCACATTTTGTCAAAGAACTGGAAAGAATTATTTTTGATTTTATTTGGAATGGACGCCCTGATAAAATTAAGAGAAGTACAATGGTAAATCATATTGGAGATGGTGGCTTAAAGGTAACGCATGTAAATAGCTTTATAAAGTCTTTAAAATGTTCTTGGGTGCGTCGTTACCTTTCTGAAAATGCGAGTTCATGGAAATTATTTTTTGAGATATCTTTAAGGTCTTATGGATCTCGTTTCTTTTTTAAATGTAATTGTGCTAAGACCGATGTTAATTATATCAAGAACATCTTTTTTCGTCAAGTCGTAGAAGCGTGCTGTGATGCTACTTTTTCTACACCTGAACTAAATTTTGGAAATGAGTACATTTGGAATAACTCTTATATAAAATTTGATGGAAAAACTGTATTTTATGATAATTTATATGACAAAGGAGTTACGAAAATCATTGACCTGTTTAATGCTAATAATGTACCGTTGGATTACTTAACTTTTACTATAAAATATAATGTTGTGAATTTTCCATTTACATCATACTGGGGTTTAATAAAAGCTATACCTAGACATTGGAGATCCACCTTAACAGATACAGTTATTGAGCCCACTTCGAGTGAACGGTTATTAGAGAAGATTATGGAGCATAAGTTTTCAGTTTCTTACGTAATTTACCCTATCTTATTGATGAGGGTGACGACATTGCCCACTTCGCGTGCTAAGTGGAATAATATCTATCCCGTTGATGAAGATCAGTGGGTTCCTCGTTTTAGGATGCCTTTTAAAAGTATTTCAGAAGCACGTTTACAGTATTTTCAGTTTCAGTTCTTACATAGAATTATCCCAACTAATAAATTACTATTTTATATGAAAAAGGTGGAATCTCCATTGTGTTCATTTTGTAATATATATGATGAATCCATTGAACATTTATTCTGGGAATGTAGTTTCGTATCAAATTTTCTCTTAGAGATGGAAAGAAGATTCCTCAACAAGCAATTCTTTTTCTCAAAAGAAGATATCTTTTTTGGTTATCATCAAAAAGAATACAGCCCGTATAATTTTTTAATTTTACACTTCAAGTACTATGTTTATGTTTGCTCAAGGAAGAAGATTCGGTTAGATAAGGAAATGTTCTTTTATAAATTTAAGTTTGCCATCAATGTTCTGCAGCATTGTAAGAAACGCAAGCTTTATAACGATGTAATGAAGACTTTTATACTCGATTAATTTTTTGTATATATTGACAGTGTGAACACGACATGTTATACCAAAAAGATTTTGAACAAAGCTTAAATAAACAGGAGAAAAAAAAAATATTTATTTATTTATTTGTTTGTTTGTTTGTTTGTTTGTTTGTTTGTTTGTTTGGAACGAGCCTGTCATGGCAGGAGAGTAGTGCGATCTTTCTTGGGCTCTCGTTATTTTCACCTCTTTTGAAGCTTTCGTCGAAATATCATACATCGTTTTTTCACCATCTGTTTTTGGAGATGTCCCAGACCAACCCGCCTAAACGCGGAAGACCTGTAGGTTCCTTTGGTAAGAAAAAACGTGAAGAACTTGCCCGCCTTAGCCAGCAAGCAAGCTTAGGCCACGCACATTCGGATCCTAACGTTAGTTCTTTAGGCACAGACATGTCTGACGTGGAATTGCTTGAGAGCGAGGCCGAGGACCTACCCACAAAGTTCAGCCGAGTACTCGATTGCGCTATGCATAAAATTTCCCAACAATTGATTAACCTAAATGCTGAACTACGTGGAATCTTGGACAACCATACCAAGCAAATCAAAGAACTGTACAGTCTCAACAGGAAACTGAGTGACAAAGTTGCCGTTATGGAAAATAAAATTCAGCAGTTACAAGATGAGAGACAAACCCAGGCAGATCAACTAAACAAACAAGAACGATTTTCAAGAAGGAACAATCTTCGTATTGTTGGTTTTAAAACCGAGGAGGGGGAAAGACCAGTTGAAATTGCCAAGGAGGTCTTTGCCAAAGCTGGAGTTGTGGATTGCCGTATTGAAAGAGCCCATCGGGACGGGCGTGTAGTTGAAGGAAGGGATCGACATATCCTTGTGAAAGTCTCATTTTATATGGAGAAGGTGACCCTCCTGCGTAACTCAAGATCTCGTCTTTCCGAAGAGGACTATTTTTTAGCAGATGATCTGACCCTGGTAGATTTGAAAGAAAAAAGAAAATACTCTAAAGAGGTGACCACATTGTATCAGAGAGGCACAAAACTCCGTTTCTATGGAGGTCGGTGGAGGCAATCGGACGGAACGCCCTACAACTTTTAAGGAACTATTTTTAGGACACCCATGCATAGTTCCGGTCCGATAATGTCATGAAAATGTTTATATCGTATACTTCGACACTTGATTGGATTATTTTTTGTATTGTCATTGTTTCTGTACAGAGTTAGTGTTTATAGCCCAGTTAGCTATGGAGGCTTCCTTCTTCTTGCCCTTCCATGGGCCCACAGAACTCGGTGAGTCGACCAGATCTGTAACATCTAACTCACTTGTTCTGATTTTCTCTCTTTTTTATCTTTCTTCTTCTTCTTTTTTTGCGCCTTTTTCCCTTTTATTTCTATTTATAAAATGATAAACTTCATCTCCTTTTGTACTTTTAATGCACGTGGTCTCAGTGACTCTAAAAATAGGCGAAAGGTGTTTACTTGGTTACATAACCAAAACTTCGCCATTTCCTTCATTCAAGAAGCACACTGTATCGATTCGTCTTTAAATCTTTGGAAGAACGAATGGGGTGGAAAAGCACTTTTCTCTTGTGGGGGTGTAAGGAGTGCTGGGTGTGCTATTTTATTTAAACCTTCTCTCAACTTTACACTTGTAAAGCATATCGTAGATTGCAAGGGCCGATATATCATTGCTGATGTAGATATTGACGATACTATATATACTACGGTTAACGTATATGCCCCTAATGTGGACGACCCGTCCTTTTATAGGGAAGTGTACACACTCTTAGGATCTAACTTCAGTTGTACAAACATTGTTTGGGGAGGTGACTTTAATCTCGTTCTGGATCTTGAACTCGATAAAGTAGGGGGCTTAAAGCGAACCAATTTCAGAGCTAGAGAAGTGCTTTTAGATTGTATGCAGGGTCTAAATTTAGTTGATGTCTTTAGGATGCGTAATCCAAAGAAGTGTCTCTCTACATGGTTTTCAAATATTACAAGCGGTCTTAGTTGCAGACTAGACTTTTTTCTTATATCTGCTCATTTACTTGCCCACTGTCATGATTGCTATACTTTGTCAGCTATCCAATCTGATCACAATGCTGTAATCATTAAGTTACGTACGTCGGCTGTTAAAAGAGGTAGTGGTTTTTGGAAACTAAATGTCTCACTCTTGAAAGACGTGGAATTTGTCGAAGGAATACGAAAACTAATTTCCGATGTATCGACGAATTGGGATATTAACACGCAAACCCCACAGCAATTTTGGGAGTATCTGAAATTTCTTATACGTTCCTGGGCTATGAAGTATTCAAAGGAAAAGTCCCGATTTCTTCGTGAGTATGAGAAATCAATCCAGAGGTCTATTGCTTCTCTGGAAAGGGAGTATAACTCTAGACCCACCCCTGCCCTGAAGACCCAAATTTCTACTGCCAAGCAGTGTCTTGACGATATTTATGAAGCTAAGATTGATGGCATCATTATCCGTTCAAGAGCTAGATGGGTGGAAAAGGGGGAACGTAATACACAGTACTTTTTAAATTTAGAAAAACGAAATAATGAAAGAAAATCTGTGAATGTCCTATTTAATGAAAATGGAACTGAAGTAACTAATCACAATGCAATTTTAAAGTGTATGCAGTCATTTTATGCAAATTTATATTCAGCACGTGTTGATGATACTGTCCCTTTTGACACTTTTACTAATACACTCAACATCCCTCGGTTGGATGATGAGTCTAAGAATTCTTGTGGTGGTTTTTTAACTGAAGAGGAATGCTGGAACGTTCTTAAATGTATGCCAAGTGGCAAGGTCCCGGGAAGTGATGGATTACCAGTAGAATTCTACAAGTGTTTTTGGTCAGAAATTAAACCGTATCTTCTAATGTCACTAAATTCGGGTTACCTAGTTGGAAAACTTTCATCAGAGCAAGGCAAAGCAGTCATTACTCTGCTCCCCAAGGATGGCAAAGACACTAGGTATATTAAAAATTGGCGACCAATATCGCTATTAAACGTAGATTATAAAATTGCCGCTGCTTGTATCTCTGCTCGGCTGAAGGTATTTTTGCCAACTTTAATTCATCGGGATCAAACGGGATTTCTCAAAGGCCGATACATAGGTGAAAATATTCGTTTGATTTTGGATATTATAGAGTATGCTAAAGTGGAAAATAGGCCTGGCTATATTATGTTTGTTGATTTTGAAAAGGCTTTCGATAGTATTTGTTGGAACTTTGTATGTAATACTCTTCACGTATTTAATTTCGGGGAAAGCATTATCCGATGGGTTAAGACATTTAACGCAAATTGTTCTGCTTGTGTTTTGAATCACGGTGTCTCCACAGTTTCATTTCCGGTAAAAAGGGGCGTTCGTCAGGGGTGCCCGTTAAGTCCCTATCTTTTCCTCTTGTGTGCTGAAATTCTAGCATTAAAACTACGTGCTGATCATGCCTTCACTGGTTATACCGTAGGGAATATCAACATCAAAGTGTCCCTGTACGCAGATGACACTACAATTTTCTTTGATAATAGTGACGATTCTATAAGAAGGGTGGTGGAGATTTTATCTGATTTTAAACAAGTTTCAGGACTCAAAGTTAATTTCGACAAGTCCAAAATTTTTCCCATAGGCACTGCTAACAACAGAGGTCAGGGTCGAAACATCTGTAATATTCCTGTTACATATGGCCCTATTAGGGTACTTGGTATAACAATATCAAGTGAAGGAGATGACCTCTTCCCGTTAAACTATCAACCCAAATTGTCCCGCCTTAAATGTATTTTAAACATGTGGTCGTCCAGAGATCTCACATTCTATGGAAAGATTGTTATTTTAAAAAGTCTGGCCCTTTCACAATTTGTTTTCTTGTTATCGGTGTTGCCTAATCCCCCTGAATCCTTTCTTAGGGACTTGAATCGAGTTCTATTTAATTTTATTTGGGGAGGAAAGGGGGAAAGGATTAAGAGGAAGATATTAATGCAACCTTACATCGAAGGTGGGTTAAATATGATCAATGTTCATGAGTTTATGAAAAGTTTGAAAATCTCCTGGATCAAAAGGTACACAGATCATACTACAGGACATTGGAAAGTTCTTTTTGATTATTATTTAAGAACTGTCGGTAAGAGTTTTCTATTCAGCTGTAATTTTAGAGGTAAAGATATTGTAAAGAAGGTTAAGATCGATTTTATTGTTGATTGTTGTAGTGCCTGGAGCGATCTTACCTTTGAAACGCCAGTATCAAACTTTGCTGACCAGATTGTATGGAACAATAGCTTTATTAAGATTAATAATGATATTGTCTGGTACAAAAATTGTTATAATTCAAATGTACTTTATGTCCGTGATTTTTATGATTTGTCAGGCAGACCTCTGTCGTACCCTGATTTGATCTCCAGGTACAATTGTCCAAATTTCCCTTTTACAAAGCTGAATGGAATTCTGCATGCCATTCCACGAACATGGGTACCTTCAAGACCTTTACTATTATCACCAAGGCAACCGTCTGGTCAGCAGATAATGCTAGCGCGTCTTTCTCGTTCTTTGAAGGTTTGCCGTCTAGTCTACAACATCCTTATAAACCACTGTATTGTAAAGCCACGCTCTTGTCTTAAGTGGGAGATCGTCTTTGGGGGAAGCGAACTAGATTGGAATGAAATCTTTAAGTCGTGTTACATGACCAGGGATACTAAGTTAAGAAATTTTCAGTACAAGTTTATTCATCGTATTATTGCAACTAACTCTTTTCTTTATAGAATAAATGTTGTCGACAGCTCTAGTTGCACCTTTTGTGGAGAGTCAGATGAAACCCTTGACCACCTTTTTTGGCATTGTAACAAAGTGGGAGATATATGGAATAAAATATATTCAGAGCTTTTCTGTTCAAAGGTCACAATTGAGTATGAAAATGTGTGTTTCGGTTACGCCTCAGACAAAAGTATGAAATGGTATAGCCTTGTCATTTTTCACGCCAAGCATTATATTTATACTTGTAGAATGAACACGAAAGTTCCAAATTATGACACCTTTAAATACAAACTTATTTTTCTTCTGAAGGTTGAAACGTATATTTTAACTAAAAGTAAACGTTATGATGAAATCAAGGTGCTGAGAGACTCCTTGAATTGTTAAAATTACTTCATGCATTGTGTTTCATTCAGGATTTGTCTATAAAGCCTGCCTTTTTTATTGCAGTGTTCTTTTTCACTTTCAGGAGAGTGCTCTCTAATTGTTTATTGCCATGTGCGTATATATATCGCTGGAGAATTCAAATGCGTGATTCTTTTTGTTCCACCGCATTGCAGTATACGTGGCTGGTATTCAGCGTCTGTAAATAAGGATTAAGTAAAAGGTGAATATGATTTAAAAAGCCCCGTTACATGCATACCGTGCTCTGAATTGTTTTAAAAAGAGATGAATGTGTATCATGCAAATAGGAGAAAAAGAACTAAAAAAGATCATGCTGTTTCGAGGTAAACTTTCAGTTTAATTTTATCGATTTTTATATTGATTAGATGTTAATATAAAACGGTTGCTGTCTTCTTTTTAATACGGGGCTCAAAAGTATTACCAAGGCCTCACTATTTGTTCCATTTCGTGTGTAGAATAGCTTCAGACTTTATTTGAATTTTGTTTGAATTTACCAAAGACTTTGTTTGATTATGGAAATGCAAAATATGAGATGAAGAAAATAAAAAACTCAAAAAAAAAAATATTTATTGATTGATTGATTGATTGATTGATTGGTTCATTGATTGATTGATTGATTGATTGATTGATTGATTGATTGATTGATTGATTGATTTATTTATTTATTTATTTATTTATTTATTTATTTATTTATTTATTTTTTGAAGGAAATACTTCAACGTTTATTTCCGTTCAAAAATTTACTTTTTTTAATTCTTACACATTTTATTAGGACACAAAAAAATCTGCGGGGGGAGGGCTGACGAATATCTGGGGGCCTAAGGCCCCCAGCCCCCTCCCCCTCCCCCCTTAGCTACGCCGCTGCTTGTAAGCAATGGGCTGCACATGACATCTCGTGATTTGCACAAGTCATCACTTTTCCTCATTCAGACATCACCGGAAACCGTAAGGATTCATTTTCTTTTATTTTTCCATTTTTCATTTTTCATTTTCTTTCTCTACCACTGAGGGTTCTTGACCAAAATCCGTTACCAAAGTAATTTGAACAAAATATCACAAATGGCAATTGGTGGAAATTATTAAGAGATAAACAAAAATTAAACAAACCTTTGTTTAAAAACGACACAAATGTTACGGTTACTTTGGAGCGTCAATGACAAACTCACACAGGAAACATTACCTCTTCCATCATGAAAACCTGCATTTTAAGTGGAATTTTCTTTACATTAACATAAAAAATCTCCATCCTCTAGTTGGGGATTAATGTGTTTTGTATAATAGGCAGAGCACCGTGCCAGCAAAGCTTAGCGGGCTAGAAAAATGTTTGAAAAATAAATTTATTGACATTTTGTATTCGATAAATAGAGCGTGGACAAAGTAAGGACATAGGTGGGCGGCATCACGAAAGTTACGGTGCACCAGAATAACATGTCTGTTGTGACTGCCGTAGGTGCTATGGTGGAGGGGACAAAAAGGCGGTTGCATTTGGGGCAATAAAGTCTTGATCGACACCTATAACAGCATGCACAATTGTCAACGTAGTAATAATCATGCACTGTACTTAATTTCAATGAACCTGAAAGGCATACTTAACATACTTTACAATACACATGTTCGCCTATAAGTAAAACATTTCAGGAAAGCCGTAATCGAATTATAAAAAAACAAAGGAATATCGGTTAAAATTTGTTTAAAACACTTTAATTTAACAATAAAAATTTAAGGCACTGAATTTTAGACTTAAGATTAACTTTAACGAAAGTATACGAATTTGTTCTTGAATAACATTACCTACTGTGCACCTTGAATATAGAATTACTGCCATTTGTACCATATCTCATTTCTTTTCAACCCTAGCGGTACCCTTTAAGTTTGTTTATTCTTTCATTAATTTATTCATTCAATGGAAACAACGATCTAGCGGCTTTCTTGTACAGACTAAAGCTTCAGTTTATTTCAACAAAACTGTACGAATATAAATGTTTAATTCGTCTTCTTGGGTCATGGTATCGACACGGTCGGTTGCCAGTGGGTGACTCGTCACGTTCAGCAGAGAATGTACTGAATTAAATCAATAGAATGAAAGAAGAAACTACTACTAGACGAAGTCAGGCGCTTCTTAGGTAATTTAATATCCGTTTTGATCTAGGATGATTAGAAATTATTTAAATATTGATTGATACATTCGCCGTCATGTTAAAAATATGTTTGTAATTATACCTTACAATAAACGGTTTTTGTTCTCCCTCTGACTAAATGCAAGGTCATAGGAAAAGTAGCATTATGAGAGTAGAGGTTTGTCATGTACCAACTAAGTTCTTAACTCCAAGAGGCAAATGGAAATAACGATAACCAATTATAAAATATAAATCTAATTTTTTAAAAATAACATGGTTGAAATCCTTTGTAATAGTTATATGATGTTTAAACATGATTGGGAAGTGAAAACATGGCGTGTATATCCCTCATTGGATAATACCCATAGAGAAGCACGGTGCTGGTGCCACATTGGCTAAAAATCATTTTCACCTCAGTCCTTGTAACACGTTTGACATGAAATAATGATAAACTGCTCTGAAATGTCCGTTCTTGTAGCACAAACCCTGTAGTGTTCTGCTCTTTACCTTTTTAAATAACGTTTAGGTTTCCTACTGATGAGTTCAATCAAAAAGGAATCGTGAACACAAAATATAAAAGAATACCCTCTTTTCCCTAATATGAACATGTGGGAAATAATAAAGGAACACATTCTGTTAAAATTCGTAACAATAAAGCCTGTAGATGTTTTACATCTAGTAGTTTTCAAAACATTATTAGTATTGATGATGGCGCCATTCAAAATATGTTATTAATGGGTTTGATCATAACAAAAATGTTATACGGCATCAATACGAAGTACAGAAGTAAACATGGATAAAGTGCCTCCAAAGAAGCTCTCTCTTTTATTAATTCTACTAGCCATCGAACGGTCTTAGTTTTGATAAATGAGTTCTAATTTTTAACGTTAGTGAACTGAAAGTAAGCTTATGCGTGTGCGGTGTGTCAAAAAGGCAACGTCGTAAAAAACAGTAAAGACCTTGAAACGTATACTATGAAGTTATCACTTTCAAACAAGAACTGAAGAGGAACGGGAGTCCTTTTGAAAATACACGAAAATTTAAATCGACTACCACTGGAGAGAAGAGCATCAACATTTTCAGTGTGGTTGTTGTGTTTTGGAGAAAGACTGCAGGGCAAAGAAGTTTATCTTTTGGGTAATCATTTCTGAAACATGCAATCACAATATAAAAAAATGCTTAACGATATTAAGCAAAATCGAGATGTGTCATTCCCTAAAAACCAGGGAAGCATTTTGGCACAAATACTTTCCTACGCACCAAGCGATGAAGGATCTCCTTTTAGACAGTTAGATACTGCCATGAAGTTTTCGTTCCTTAGCTCTGGTCCCTGGATGAAAAATCTGGATTCCCTCTTCGTACTAGTTCTACTTAAAATATTACCTGAAAAAGTTCCCCCCATCAAAATTGTGCCCTTCTAAAACGAAGTGAAGAAACCTTGCTCTGTATAATATTGTGAAAAAGCTTTTACTTTAGCCTTGATCTACAGTAAATACGAAAAGAGAGATTAAATACCGTCACACTAGAACTAAATGCTGCATAAGTGATCAAGACATATAGTGTAGTTTTAAAAGAAGGCGTAACGCTAATAGCATTGTTTGCTACAAGCACTGATAATATAGCCCTTCAAATGGATTAAACGAATAGACGACGGAAAGGACCTTCAAGAGAAGCATTGTGCATCTTAACAACGAAACAATTGTTTAACATCAAACAAGTGTCAACATTTCTGTCTCCTGGCATAGGGTTTGTCAAGTTTACATGGATTTGTTGTTTCATTGCAAACTACGTCATGCAGAGTACAATAAGAAAGGTTCCTGTTGTGTATTGCATAAGCTTCAACAGCAATCGAAGGAGGGGAGGTGGCACTAATGGCAGAATATGGAAAATAGTCATTTGTCCCCAATTGTTACAACTGGGATCCAAAATTATACCTGATTTCGCGCTTCCGGATTTTTTCTCATAGCCAGCGAAAAAGCGGCGCAATTCAATTAATGCTACCAAACAAAACGTCAAAGAAAGCCTTTTGAGAAGTCAAATAAATGTCAACAGTAATTACTGTTTGGAACATTTCTACAACTCATACTGTTGTTGCAAGAGTTGTTCTCTTGTTATCTCAGGGTGCCATTGTTACCTTTAGTAACCCTTTTTTAAGTCTTTTTTCAGTCTTTCTACTGAAATAATTGTCTAAAGATTATTTCGAAAATACATCCTCTTGTGTCTGACGTGGGTTCTGCTTAATACACAGTTACTTTGTTAACATTTTGATAAATCTTCAAAAAATGGCTAAGAGCAATATGCTTTTAGAACTATTACCACAGGAGTACTTTATGGCGAGTTTGAAGGTCAATAAGCCCTAATTTTGTCATTTTTTGAATCTCACCTTGCACAGTTTTGCTCTTTGTAGGCTCATCAATAGTAACCTTGATATAATATGCAAGTGCATTTGTTTAATCAAGTACATCAGTCATTATATTATTGGATTTTGTCAACAAACATTCGACCTCATTTATTTGACCTTCATTCAAGACTTCATTGATGACAACCTCTGCAGCGGGTACAGTTTGATTCGTCGAAAAACCACGGACTTTTCCTTGAAATATACCCTTTCAATAAATTTACATGGATGCTCCTTGATCTCCCATTAAATTCTGTCTCATAATTTGCCTCTCGTTTACTATTCAATACTGTAAATGGCCCTTTCCAGCACATTAATTGGGTTTACCAGTCCCCAGGGAGCAGTAGTAGCACCGAATCACCTGGAGTTAGTGTTCTGTTCCTTTAGCTCTTATTACGATATTTATTATTGCACCTTTTAGAATGTTTTTGGTATTCTGCTTAGCTAGAGCACTGTATTCTCTTCCTCAAATCTTAAAAAGGTGTACCTATTTTTTATTTTTGGGTCGTCGACATCTGATTTCTATATTTATTTAGGAATAGCCATTGGACCTCTGGCAGTCCTCTCATAGAGAATCTCGAAGGGGGGCAAAGCTGCAGTAGCCTGAGGAACCTCTCGGTAGGCGAAAAGTTAAGGCCTTACATAACTGTCCCAGTCTGTAAGTCTCTCTTTGCACATGCGTTTAAGTATTATTCAAAAAGTACCAATATATTTCTTGACTAATACATTACAAACTGGGTGGTATGGCGTTGTAGTGGGCTGTTTAAAGCACAAGAACTGCCCCAACTCTTTTATCAAATTTGGAGAAAATTGTAAACTTCCGTCAGTCTGAACTTATAAAGGAATCCATTCTCAAAACAATATATCTACCAAGGCTGCAGCAACCCTCTGTGATCTCGGGATAATTATCTCGAGATAATAAATTATCTCGAGATAATAAATTATCTCGAGATAATAAATTATCTCGGGATAATTTCTATGTGCTGCGCTCATGTATGTGTATGCGATCATCGCTAGTTAGAATCGGATCGATAACCCTGCCGTGTGGTAACGACTTGTACGTCGAAGTAAAGTGAAAAGACGAAAGTGAAACAGGTTACCTAAACGCAGGGTTACCCTTGCTAGATCATATCTCATATCATTCATTGGTTTCTGAACTTCACGCCGTTATGGAATCCAGAGACAATCAACCAGAAGGTATGAGTTGTGAAATGAAAATTGAGATTTGATCAATTGTATGATCATCCATTCATCTGTAGCTCGAAAGCATACCTTGCCCTATCTCGTGTTGCTCGAAAGGTCTAGCCTGATAATCCCTTAACCCATATTGAATGATTCATGTAAGTTGTAACGTTAGGCTCCAGCCTATTAAAGTTAGGCCTACGTACGTAGGTACGTACGTACAGTATGCCCTAGCTACCAGTATTCGTTAGGATATAGATTAACGTTAGGCGCAAGCAGTCAAATAATGGTGAACATAGGCGTAGCCTAGGCTAGGCCTGTAGAGAATGTACCGTACCGCGAGCCGGTCGGTGCTTTGAGTCGGGCAGTGCATACAAAGTGTAAGACAGGAACTCTTTGGCACACAAATAAATATATCAAAATAAAGAAATGCCAGGACGAGATGACATAATGCTTCCTTTTGACAGATTTTGCACTGACATTTCTTATTTAGCCTAGTCTAGGCGTAGGCAGCTAGTACTAACGTTAGGCTAGGGCCCAGTAGTAACGGTTAGTCCTAATATTCGGCCCTAGGGCGAAACGTTGGCCCAATTAGCCAGTGTCACTATCATTAGCGGAAATGTCCATTAGGCCTAGCCAGGAATAAGGAAAAATCTAAGCACAGCTAATCCTTATAGCAAATAAACTTTTCAGCTGAACTTCCTGGCAGGCATGAACCCCATTGAGATCTGGACTCCTCAGAACTTGTAGGCCTATTGAATTTTGTGTCAAAAGTTCAATGAACTAGCCTGGGAAGATAGGTCTGCTAGCCTGCTACAGTACAAAATAGGCCACCCTCTTCAGTTTGATTGGTCTGGATTTTTCAAATTATTGCATACTACTCAATTATTGACCCCTGACAATGAAGAGTTAAATTGGTCAAATTCTTGAACACTTGATTAGACTGCAGGCATTAAGGACTAAAGTAATATGTCCTAAACATGTCCAAACATTATGACTTATAAAAGATATACAGTTTTCGATTCCATTATTTTATCAAATTGTAGTTGTTATGTTGTTATAAAGTTAACACCATTTTACTCTTGAAAGAACACAGTGGTGTTCAATAATGACAAAGTCAAATGTTTTGGTAAGGTTGGCTGGATGAGGGATGAAGGGAAGTACTGAACCTTTTCTTTCCCTGTTCATTTTGTAGTATCTTCTTTCATAGTTTTCCTTCTTGAAAATGATTAATGACACTCTACATAATTTTTATTCACTCTCAGTGCATGGCTCATTTATTTATTAACAGTGAAAATTTAACGCATAATCCTGTAAGGTTAAAATTCAAGTCACCAATAAATATTGAACCTCACGCCTCCCCCCCCCCACCCGACCTATAAAAGACTGCCCAAGAAGTGCAGTATGCAGGTACTGCAGCACTAGGTTAAAGTTGCTCAAGACCATATCCAGATGCTAGTCAACTGTGTGTGAGCAATTGGGAATACAGCTGACTGCACAAGTCATCATTCATCAATCAGGGTGAAGCTATTGTTTAAATTAATTTTAATATAAGACTACGGATGTTTCACTGCCATATCGTCATAACAACTAAAACGTCAATGTTCTAGAAACTTATAGCAATGTGCAACCCTGACCGCAAACAAATAAAAAATTATGTACTATCAATATTCCCTTGACATGCTGTTCATTTTGCAAAATCGTTACAAATTTGAATTGACATGCAACAGTAACTGGTTAATTTGTGAGTAATAATGAAGCAAAAGCGCTGGTGACATGAGCTTTTAATATTGAGACTAAGATTTTTTTCGAATCTGGTATTTCCCCTTTTACTCAGTCGAGCCATGCTGCTTAAGTGACTATTTGTTGTTCGTAAAAGGAGGGTTGTTGTGTTAAGATGATGCTTCGGCCACAAATTACTGTATGCTTCTGTTTGCTATGTTCATCAGCACTGGTTCTCATAGTTGTTAACGCCATGGGTACGTGAGAAAAGAGGATCAGTATCATTTTAATGTGACTTCAACGCTTTTTATTGTGAGAGCAGGAAGGTGATACTAGACAGAGATCCATCGAAAGCTTTTATTAATGCTAAGCCAACTAGATTGGACTCAGAGTGGAGACTATATCCTTTAACTGGGGACTATTGAACTAATGATCATTGAATTCCTTTGTCTGATATCTAGACAACTGCATTCATACCTACAGCGACCCCATCAAAAGGATTGTTTGGAACAATGCTTTAATGTATAACCTGTTGCCGACAGTCAAGTACGAAACACTGTCCTGCATTCAAAGCGGGGATTTATTGCCAAGGATTCTAATGATTCTGTCATTAAACCAATGCTCATAATTTACGCAAATAGGCAAAAGAAGTATAAAACTAAACTTTGCTGTCTGATATTGACTAATTTTTGCATTTGCTAGCATGATTTAAAAGAAACATCCATATTGAGCAAGTTGTAGGAAACTAGACAAGTCTGTTGTCTATACGCGTCGAAACCCTCTAATTAATTTACATCTCAAGAGTCTGGCAATGTTTAGGCAAGGGACAAATTTCCTGATCTGCTATTCAAGATGTAGTAGACGACGTGCCCCACTTGTACTTAATTCCTAACGTCCCTTAAGCGTATTGAATCATCAAGTATCATCAAGAACAATACACAAAAGAGAATATTATCGGCAACTAGTAGCGTTCAAAGAAAACGTTTTTGATGGATCTCTATCTACCATCACCTCCCAGGTGAGACACATTTATCCGCGTTCTAACTCATTTATAAAATAGTAAGTTACTGGTAAGTAAATTTAAAAAAAAACTACTGCTTCGTTATAACTTTGGTACAGGCCTAAATTGGTTCCGTTACGAGTAAATTACTCAGATTTATACGGGTAAATATTCTTTTCTTTTAGTGTATTAAATACCAAACCAGAGATTTTGTTTTTGTTAGGAGTTTGTGAATTTGAAGACTTGCTTGCCAGGAGGTTTAACACCCCAAGCTCTGGAGCAACATCAGGCCATACCAATCTATTAACAAACGGTATGTACTTGAAAGAATTACTGGCCCTTTTTATTATATAATCTATTGATCAATGTTGATAAAGAGCAAAAACGTTGGAAAGCATGCATAAGGAGTATTATTTTGACATCTTAAGAGCATCGTTTTGTGTTATTCTTTAAGGATCCTTTGTGGAAAAGAAGTGCTTGTCAGAACATGCCTTTCAAACCCCGTATCAGAACTCCATCTCAACTCAAGATTTCAATAGTGAAGAACGATTACCTTTTTTCAAGAAATTTCCACAGCTTTCCTCAAATCACAGAATGTGATGCAAAGGGGCAAAATAGCCTCAGATTCCTTTGTTATTCTGTATAATTGAAACTTAACGTTCTTGAACTTTGATAACGTTGGGATGTTTGAATACTTTTCCATGTAGATCATGTGATACCTATGGTGCAACAAAAAAGTCATTAAATATTCCATACAGTGTTGTCAAAATTATAAATACGAAAGCCACTTCTGGTCAATTTACCCAGAAAACATCACAGATATTCCATGATGCACCGTAAAAGCTGAACAAATTGCATTTTTCTAAAGACTGGTATCTTCTAAATGAAACATAACATTGAGATGGGGTGTTAAATGCCCAGTACAGATGTTGTGCTGCGTTTTTTGATAATGACAAATATGGTCTCCAGAATATGTCCTTTAAGACAATCTTTAAGACAACGATATAATAATATCTAATTTACCGTCATAGTAGGTTTTTTAATGAATAAAAAGTTTTCCTCATTAGTTTAACACTTTTTTAAATTGTTCCAAACTGGACCATTAGTAGGATTACTGAAGAGTTTTGGGAAGAAATATTACAATTTTATCACCATTCAGTAAATTAAGTAAGTTATAAAAGTGAGAGACTCTTCGCACGAACTGAGATGGGCAGGACATCTTCTTTATTTTGTTTTAATGGGAAATTTGACAGCTTGCTAATGATCTTTTTACATTTAAGAGGAATTCACCTAGTGCTGTGATAGTGACTAAATTAACACTGATCACACCTAGTAAGTAAAATCAGGAGCGTAGCAAATATTCAGTCTGAAGGGGTGGGGAGGACTTAGACCACACTTCCCGATGCTGTCCCTTTAGATATGGGTCCAAGGGCCAGAGTCAGAAGTTTCTTGGTAATGGAGATAGCAGGCAAGAGGCCTGGAAGGAGTCATATCGGATATTGACTCTAAAAACAGGTAATTTTAGGGCAATATTTTTCTAATTAGGGTGATAGAGGACTACCCCCGTGCCCACATACCTGGTTCAAAGTAATTATAGTAGAAATTACTAATTCTACAAAATAAAGTAATTAACGTCCCAATGAACGCAAATCCACAAGAGAAGCGATTAAACCTGGACTTAAAGAAACAAATTTACAGCGCTTAAAGGCAACTTCAAGGTACTTTAATTGAAAAAGGTCTCCTAAAAAGTAACTTTCTCTTAAAAGTAAAATTGAAATCAACAGTTTCTAGAACCGAAGATAAATAAAATCAAAAGTTGTGAGACATAAAACTATGAATTTTTCCATTTCATGCTGATAGCTTTAATAAAATTTCCACAAGTCCATAGAAAAAAGCATTCACATTTATATTATACTTCAGATAATATCCTTATTAGTTTGGAAATGCTAGAGATTAAATAGCAATGGCCATGTATAGGAGTTTTAGGTACTATTTGGAAGCAGCAATAAACAAAATGGGTTTGAAGGGTTGACCCATTTTAAGAGTTACTATTCCATATTTCTATGCTCAGGAATCATTTTATAGAGTCTAAATCGGCAATCAAAGTTAAGCCTTATACTACAAAAGGAAAACAAAGAACAGATTGTCAATGAGTACTTAATACATTACTCCAGGCTGAGAAAACAAAACACTTGCTAGAACTTTAAAGTCTTTGGTTGCATGGTAAATACATTTAAGTAATTACGAGTCAAAACATTTCCCAACTCTTAGAAAATATAATATAATAATATGTACGTTAACACTGGTTTTTGTTGCAGTTTTAATAGACTCTACTTTATGTAGCAAATGTTGGATGCCTTGCATATAATTATTCGTTATAATAATAATATAACGTGACATGATTAGTTATTAACAATTTTCTAACTCACAGAGGGAGGGATGTAATTAAAATGTTACTTCGTTTAAAAAAATAAAAAGTATGTATGCACACTTCAAACGCATCCCATTAGGTCAGTATTGAAATTGAATACTGTATTGTTATTTTCTCAACCATAAAAATGTATAATTGGGTTTGCCATTACAAAACCATCGTCAAGCTCTAAAAAGACCTAAAATTGACCATCGTGCTCTGAGATTGTGAGAAATGTTTAGTCCGTAGTATGGAATATTTTGATTGGTTCTTGTTAATTAGGGTACCCGCCACTAGCACTGTATCATATCTACGTCTTTTTCAACACAGTGTCGCCTTAAATCTAAGAAGTATACATGGAAGGAAAAACAAATACATCTTGTACATTACCTAGGTGGGGATGAAATTGCTCACATAATTCAATATGGGCTTGAGGAGCCATCTACATGTTCCGCTAATGCAAGAAAAAAACAAGTTTTGTCGTGGTAGCAGCCATTGGTGTGTACTGATGCTTATTGCAAAGCCTAAAAATTAATCATACCATCCGTAGTGTCCATCGGTCGAACTTATTCTATTTTAAAACAATCGTAGTACGTACACGCCTTGGAACAACTGCAGTTGGTTTATTACCGTATCTCCAACTGCACGATAAATTGCACACTAAATATGTTATATCATCTTAACAGGATCCTAAAATTATTATTTTGCCATTGTCGTCACCTTTCGCCTCATGTGCTAAGGATTTCCGCTCTATTGTAATTCACCACTTCGTTACCTTGTAGTATAACAAAACACCCTTAGGAAAGAAACCGATATACAATTACTAACTTTGGCAACACGATTTGAGCAAGATGCATTAACCAACAACTTCTGTCCAATTGTTTTTAGAGTATACTCACGCATCTCCGAAATGGGACACAAACACTCCAGAAACATACACTGACATCAGAGACTATAGTCAGACTACGAATATCATACAAGCTTATAAGCACTATAGCCCAGTTACAACAGCTAGTTATGGTACAAGCGAACAAACCACTCCTTCTGACCTGACAGCTGAAATTGCATCAGGTTTGTAGTAAACACATTGCTTCATCTTTAACCACTTTTTCGCAATATCAAAAAACATTTTAATTACTTCATTCCCTGAAGTATCAATGACAAACATCGTTGTTTAAGATTGACAGAATCCCATGAAAAGCAAAATAAAATTCATCTAGGTTTGTTTCCATTTTTTGTTGTTTACCACAACATGTGTGTTCTACTATAATAGAGTGAAGCTATACCAAATACGTAAACATGATATGATGGAAGTTAACCAAAACCCTTTGAGGATTTTTCTAGAACTACTCCCTCAAGTAACCAACAAACTGACAGAGAAGACAGACAATAACTAAACAAATAGGTAACAATAGCAATTTCAACTCAACCCTTAACCGGCAAAGCCCGTGCTCTAGTTTAGCTCCCCCACCCTCCCATCGCCGTCAAAGCTTTTAACATGCCACTTCATAAATTGCATTAATAGATTGTGTAGTAACACATACCTTAAACTGTGAGCATTGTGGAGATTATCATATTAATATCAAATTAATAACAAAAATCCACATACTGAGTCTAACAGATAATTATATTCCGTCTTCGTTACATGGATAACTACTGAGTTTGGCTGAAAATCATCTTGGTTAACGTACTTTGGTAAATTTCGTGTTGAGCATGAATAACAATAAAAATTGTAGTGAATTAGCAATTGGAAAGAAAGAAATATGTAGACGTTATTAACATCTTACTGTTTGAAATAATAAGATATCACTCTGAACATTGGAGTATGAAGCTGGAGCAGGAGATGGAAGCCAAACTTTTCGACAAAAAAATTGCAAAAGTTCGTGGCATTTTCTGGCACACTTGCAGAACTCTTAGTGCAACAGCGTTCTCTTCCCCCGTTTATAATTGGTCTCGTACATTCATTACCCCTAAAATTAATGATTGTATTGCTTGCTATAGACGGAAAATGTAGTTTTAAAACGTAATCATTATACTAGACGGAAACCACCGAGGAAAAGACTATGGACTACGAACGTACCTACAATGATAAGAAGAACAACATATCCTTTCCACTTTCAAAGCAGTTGTTCGAAGCAACCGTTGCCAATAAGCAGCCTGCGCACTTAAACCAATACATTTTGGCCCCTATCTGAATGATTACTTATTTAACTCCTACGCATAAATCTGAAAAAATAATTGTCTCAAGTCACAGGCAATGAAATAATGCATGTTTTCTCTCCCACATTTATATCTCCTGTGGTTCTACCAATGTTGAAGTTCAAATAACAACGGATAATTCCACCACTACCGAAACACATACGTCAGCACAGAAAACCACGACCGATCAAATTCAAACTATGACGAACGTTGCAACCACCACAGAAACCATTGCTACCGAAAGACTCACAACCGCCAAAGACTTTCCAGCTACAACAAATGATCCGACTTCTACAGAAGTACATATTACCAAACCAAAAGCTACCAGGGAAGAAATCGGCACTACGGCTCACATTCATACCAGTAGACACACGACCTCGGCAGAGAATTTGTCTACCAAAGTGACCACCACGGAACTGACCAGTAAGTCTTTGATATATTTGACTTGATGGATTCTTGCTTCCTCTTTCTATTCTTTTCGACAATTGTAAATAAAACATTGTCACACAAAAATTAAAGTAACTTTTGGAGTATTAAAATAACTAATTTGACTATTCGTTAGGTCTACAGTTTTTTAACTAATTCACAGTCAAATATCATTGCTGTCAATTCATGGCTGCTTATAAGATGTTGTACAACGTGGTTCCTTTAATATTTTGTGGCATCATCCCATCTCTCCCAACTCTACCTGTCTTAGACTGTCGTCGTTTAGTTCTTACTATTTTAACACAACTAATACAAACGAATTTGGAACGTAACTGACTGGACACGTTTTCAATGAATCTTGCTCATAATGACAGTTGTACCCTATCAAGCAGGTACAATTCTCACTAATTCTATGGTTCAAGGCATGTTCTTTTAAAGAAAGTGTTAAAACTAATAGACTAAGTTAAAGTAAAACTGTGATGACATTCGACATCGGAGAAAAACGCACAAATTGGGTTTTTTGACATTTTATTGGAATTTCATCTATGCAGAATTGCACCAGTTGCTACTGTGTGTCAGTTGATATTTGGTGGGTCCAAAACGAAGACCTCCAAAACAAAGACTGAAGATTTTCAATGTTATATCGTTTCGATACACGCAATCAAGGGAAAGTTATTCGAAAGGAACTCTGTCATGAAGTCAATTCAAGAGAATATCTGAAATTATTATCAAACATCGCTCGAACAATGTCTCTAGGCCCAAGCAACAGTGTTGCTATACCTTACGTCTAAATAAGTATTGAATTTTTATATGTAACCGCCGTGACGATAGCACGAAACAATGGTATCGACCAACCGTGTAACCGTTGCTCCATTTACTTCCGGGTCTTCGTTTTTCGGTCTTTGTTTTGGAGATTGGCATAATAGGGCAATCTTAAAACGAAGGTCACAAAAAGATGACTTTTCGATTGAGCCATCCGTACACCCAGAATAATTATATTTATGCTACAGGAGGTCCGTGTAACCCTATATATATATATATATATATATATATATATATATATATATATATATATATATATATATATATATATATATTATTATTAATCCGATCTTGCAATACACAAAACTAATTTTGGTCATGCCATGTCCACTTAAACTTTCCACGTGCAAGTGAGGAAATCATTGTGTGTGTACTGTCTCGAATTTCAAGTTATAAAAACAGAATTGTGAGATTTTTTTCGCCATTACAGATGCTCCTACAACATCACTATCTTGTCCAAGTAACATGGTAAACATGAGTTGCACCTGTCAAACTACTTGTGCAGATCCAAATAGACTGAATGGTTGCTTCTACAACTGTGTGGGAGGTGAGACATGCATATGTCCTGACGGCTTCTTCTTAATAGGAACAGACTGCGTACCACGTGAAGATTGTGGTTGTTATGTTCAAGATGAAGAAGTTATCGTTCAGGTTAGTTACTAGCTTCATAAAGTAACGACAAATCGGCTAAGGATATACTTAAAAAGCTCCACTTTTCAATTGGATTTTCTATGTTTTTGACTACATAAATTGACAACGTTTATTACTTCGCCTATGGCTAATACATAAAAGAGGGGTCAGACTACAGCGATTTTCAATCCGAAATCCAATCGGATTTTTTTTTACCGGACCAATAGTTTTTTTATTCAGGTTTGTTTTAAAGATGGTCACGCTATATTGATAACTGATTCTTGTCTATCTAACGATAAACAGAACCGTATTGTTCGAAAATCAATCCGATTTTTGCATGCGCGTCCGATAAATGCTGTCTAAATAACTAGTTTACATTTCATTTTCGTAGTCCTCTGATACAAATCGTATATTTACACAGTTTGACAAATTTTTGGCTCTTTCCGTCCATGAAAAAGATTTTAACTAAAACTCACAAAAATAGGACCTTAATCCTATCCGATATTGCTCTAGTGTGACCTGCCCTTAAATCTCAAGAGAAACAAAAATCTGAAGTAAAGTTCTTTCAGCGGTTCCCTGAAAGCAATCTCACAAACACAGTAAGCTACGGAAATCATGATTTCCCTTTTCCGAACATGTATCGGTAAACCCCAAATCCTGTCAGAAATAATTTTGGTTGATGTAAATTAAGTGCATAGCTAATTTCTGCATTTAAAGGCTAACAAGGGGGGCGGTCTAGAGAGCTGAAGAGCTGGTAATAGAAGCTTTTTTTACCCTAAGAGTAAAATGAGCAAGCAAACTACCTACATTGTATTGGGTGAATGTAAACATAAACAAAATAAAGCTGATGTGTCGTGTACCTTTTCATGTCTAATGACAACTAAAGCCACTATAGGGATTGGTCTTGGGAGGGTCTTAGATGGAAAAAACCGGCAAATATGACCTAGACAAGAAAGATGTAGTCTCAATATCCGAATCTAGTTAATATTTACCAAACAAGATATTGTAAGCATAGATACCAAACACCGGTACCCGCTCTGTTATGGAAAATAGCCCCATAATGGCCACACAAATTTTGGGACGGTATTATGAGTTTGACATGCTCGCTGTTCCATTCGACTACCAGCATACAAGAATAAGAATGAGAATAAGCAAGCATTAGAGCAAACGGCCATTATTAGAATAACTTGGAGCGAGTGCGCGTGACACATTCGTTTAATAGATTTCTCTGTGTTTAGCAAAATACAAATCTGATTACCTGTATATTTCCAGCTGTCGCACAAGCCTGTAATAAAGGACTTGAACTGCCATTCAGCTACCTTGGTATATTCACTTCAAGATATTTTAAAACAGAAAACGTCTATTTTTAGCTTTAAGAGGAACTTACACAAGTGTTTCATCAAATGTCTTAATTAATTTTTTTGTTATAATCTTTTAGGATTAGGGCTTGCACCTTTGTAGGGTTTAGAGGCATGGCTTAGGTTTTAAGAGGTGGCGGTGGGTGGGCCGTTTTTAGGCAATTGCTTTGCAGTGCCTTCAGTGCTTAAAGTCACTTTGTTTTGTGTCATCTCCTGTGGGACCTTACTGTATTTTTTAGTACTTTACTCTATTTTTTCAAAGGAGTGTTCGTTTTTGATGTTAAGCCCAACAGGGTTTTGTTATTCACTTTCTTCAACTAATACGACGAACTGCCTCTGTTACTGTATAACTGTAATTTTGTAATATTTACATTGTAGTGAAGAAACAAATAAAATGAAATAAAAAATATGTATGGAAAGTTACTGCAATTTTTTTTACAGAGGGAAAAAATAAGGGATCAAATGGGGAGGGGAGCATACCATCGCCCATTACATTTTTGGCAAGAGGTTTAGCCCCCAGTCCCCAGCTTTCCACGCCAATATTCATCAATTGGTAAAAAATGTAGACAACTATAATTACAACTTGCATGTCTTTTTGTAAAAACGACTGCATAGAGATCCAGAAATTTTACTATTTCGTCAAAAAACTACCTATTGGGAAACAATAGTCCTATGAGGAAGGCGTCATTTTACCTGATTTGAAGCTTGGGAAGAATGGTAATAGGGTTTTACATAATATGCAAAGTACTTTTCGAAATAGTTGTTTGAGGTGACTCTTATTTGATTTATTCTGTAAGTCTGTCTTTTTCTCAAAATCCATCAGAAGTTATGACTTTTTATATTAATACGGCAACACTAATGACAAGATAAAAAATATAAAATTTCTTTTCATTGTATTTACCAGGAGGGTGATGATCAGTTGTTTTTGGCCTGCACAAAGCAATGTTCTTGCAACACTGGCGTGCTTTCTTGTAATGACTATCGATGCGACGATAACGCTGTATGTGACAATAGAAGTGAGAGTTTTCAGTGCTTTTGTAAAGATGGATATCACGGAGATGGCATAAGTTGTACAAGACTTACTGATTGTGATGACGTATTTGATGCTGGTCTTATTGACGATGGTGTGTACTCAATCCTACCAATGAATTGGCCCGGGATACCTTTCCAGGTGTACTGCAAAGATGGATGGACTGTAAGCATCATTACTATTGAGATACAACCACTTGATTTACCTCCAAAATTAAACTTATTTCTTAAATGTAGAGTGGTATCATGAAATTGACTTTTTCGTAACTCAAACCTAAATCAAACAATGTACTTTACTGTATAAATATCAAGGAAGAAACGAGACAGGGGTTACCATGTCTTTGCCCAAGTTAATTGCTTCAAACTTTGGTTATTCAATGCAGTGATAAGCGTCTGGATAAAGGTTTGGTTTCCGCCAGTAAATATTTAGTGTGTCTGTTCTTCCTAACTTAAGTACACAGTAGCACCTGAATGGAAGGGGGTGGGCACCTTCAGACACATGCCCCAAATCAGTTTCCAAAACAAACCGAAAATGACTTTAAAGGTAGTTGAACTGTAAACTTCTGTACATAGAGTTGTGAGTGGTGGGTCTATGTTAACCGTTTTCTGTCATACTTTCTTTCAGTAAAATCCTTGCAGATTCAGTCTCATTGCTAACACTGTGCTTACTCACAAACTTTATAGGTAGGTTCATAGTAGATATTAAACATTTACAAAAAAATCTGACATGTGTTTTAGTCCTCAACCCTTCCCTAACTTCTTCTTAGTTCTCACTCCCATTTTGTTGAAAGCTTTTTTTTTTGAACTCTACACACGGAAACATGGTTTCCACTTTTTTAATGATCTTGGGGCTATTCTGAATCGCAACCTGCATGTTGCCCTTAGCTTCACACAAAGACCTTCACAAGGCTCCTAAACCTCAAGTCTTGCTCTAGCGGTCTTTGCGGAGCCAAAAAAGAACCATTGTTTAAACGTTCCTTTGTGGACAATTCCTACTAGGATCTTTCGAATCTGATTTGTAAATTTCTATAAAAACATGAGACTTATTATAAGAACTTAGGGCCATGGAAATGGGCCACCTGGGAATCATACGGGTAAAAAGAACGTCGACGCGGTAAGTCGTGGTGATCCATTTTGATTAATGCCTATCATATCCAACAACCCCATCTCAGAAGAAAAGGAGAACTTCTGCCACTATGGAAGGTAAGGAAACAGTTATTTTGATTTCCAGCATTACTTTTATCCACAGAGAGAAACATGTAAGTGCATGTTTATTACAGTTTACATCTTGTAATTATTAAGAATCTCTCTGACCAATAGGTGTTCCAACGTCGGGAGGACGGATCCGTGGAATTTAACCGTGGTTGGGCTGACTACAAGGAAGGCTTTGGGGATCCCATAGGAGAAATTTGGCTCGGTCTGGAGAAGCTTTACTACCTGACAAACCAAGAGCATTACAAGCTGAAAATTTCTTTGATAAGTGATGGCATAACTTACGAAATGAACTACTCCTGGTTTAAAATCGACAGCGAGGGGAATAACTACGCATTGAAAGAACTTGGGTCCTACAGTGGTAATATTGGTTAGTTCAACGTTCATTTTCCATACATTTCTTTACAGAATAATTTCACGAGCGTGGGGAGGAAAATTCCGGAGGGAAGAATAACAATGGAATCTGTATCCTTATAGCTAGGAAAGCCTTTCACCGAGATCCCCGACCTCGCTAAGCGGGAAGACGGTGTATAGGGTCTATCTCCCTCACTTTTTCTTAAAGTGGATTATTTATTTATTTTCCATTCTGTACCTTCGCAGAAAAATGCACCCCAATGTGCAATTTAAAATATTTATGGAATACATGGAATGCTGATGACTGCAAAGTTAGTGCTGACCGAAGATTTCCTTTTTAATTTGCAATCATATGGCGTTGCAGCGCTACCGATTCATTATAACAGAGTAAGATCCAGAGGCTTTCTTTACTGGTGGAGTACAAAACAATTATGTTTCCCAGCTGTTGGGTCCAGTGCTTACGCACCACGAAGCTTTGGGTATAAACAAAATTGAGGGAATTAGACCAAAGCGTTTCACTATACACAAAGGATATTGGATGATAAGTGAAACGAAGACTTTTATATCTCTTCTTTAAAAACTCAGACTAAACGTCGGCCGAGTTAATGAGGGACTTAAGTGTTACTGGACGTGTTTGAGGTTCAACTGTTTTTGTTCTACCTTCTTTGCTCATGTAGGTTTTGATCCCATGGCAGTGTCTCACACCTTCCAGTTTTCAACCCCGGACCAGGATAACGATAATCATCCTACCGTCGACTGTGCTGGCAATTTTCATGGAGGATGGTGGTACAAACAATGCTATAAAATATATTTGAATGGACCATACGGAAGCCCAAATGCGCCAGGAATATGTTATCTTAAGAACACTATAGCCTACTGTAACATTCCGTTTACCGAGATGAGTATAAAACTATAAAACTGTTCCTCAAATGAACATCACAATTTAATAGACAGTTATAGATCCAAATAGTAGGGTTTGGAAGACCATGCAGTGTATTTAGTCTAAACATCTTTACATGTTGTTTCACTGAGATTGTAAATTTTGATAGACCTGTGGTTAGCGAAATATTCTAAGTCTAAAAAATAACAATTGTGGACTAGTGTAAATCCTTATTGTAATAATGGTTACTTCAGAAATAATTCCTAAAACAATGTTGGTAACTTAAAAGCACCCTGTACACAATAATAACTCCAAACATTTAGAGTAACAACAGACTCACACTATACACTTTATGAATATGACGTCAAAGAACAGAAATGCTCCAGGCGGAGGTTAGTGCGTAACATTACAACATACACCAACAAATGCTAACAGATGATTTGTGCAACGGTCGGATTTGAGCGAAAGTGTACCACCCGCCGGTGTTCAGTCGTGGATACATTGTGCTTCAATGTTTGCTTTCCACAATGACACCAAGGTTTATGCATAAGGTCTATAGGAATTCAATGTTACCGTCGGTAGTAGCTCCGTTACACGACTAGTGGCCATTCCGGTTATACATTGCATCGTTATTTCGCAAATGAATGGTCGTGAATGACTCTTCACAATACACTTGGTACACTAAGTCTTGCTCGGAGCTGCCACTGGAATACTGGATGGAGATTAATCACGTTTCTCATCCTTTGACACTACGTGGTTTGGCAACAATAGGCGCCCGGTAATTGTGTCCTTGAAAGTTATGTACCACTTACACGAGATGATAAAGTGACAGCAATTGTTCTTGTCTTCTGCTTAATCTCAAAGACATCTTGAGATGATTTTACCCTTTGCCAAAATATTCCCAGTGATCAAGGAAACCAAATATTCTTTTTACTTCTTTACAAAGTTCTCGCTTTCTGTGCGTTTAGTACAATATCAAATAACTTATTGAATGTGGATACGAGTTTTGCTGGTTCAGGAGCAATCTAGAATCTTCTCAAATTCCATTACCAAAAGTTAGACTTACCAGCTTAAACGAAAAAAAAATGCTACTTTCTTATGAAAAACATTAAAATAATAAAGATTTGAATGGCTTAAAAGTGCGATTTTTCAAACGTTTAAATTAGCAAAGAGAGGAAATTTACCCTCTTTTTGGCAATGAAAATCCCTTCAAAGCGTTGTCTTTATCAATTCTTTTTCTAAAGATTACCTTAGTATCAAAAGCTGTTACTCTCATTAGGAAGGTTAGGTCAGAAAAGGGAGGAACTATAGAATCCGTCGAACAAAGTTCCTCTAATAACAAGAATTACGCTATTCCACAGTGCCTATCGTCCGATGGATTAAGTGCTTGAACTCCATCACCTGGTCTTACATGCAAAATTTATATTACATCCAAGACTGCATGGACTTATTCTGATGTGCAAAAGGAAGAAGACATTCATCGATTACAGTTATGCTTGTAAAAAAATTGATGTTGTTCTCTATACTTTATTGATGGAATGGTACAAACATTGGCCACAAAAGAAAGTTATTTGGAGGTACGACGCAATGACTATTTTTGAGATATCGTGTTTACGAGCACTTTACAAGGTACTCGTAATTGCACAGCTGTTGACCTCAGATTCCCTTGAACTTTCATCAAAATCAATTGGATCTTTCTGTAAATATGACAAATTTATACACCCAAGTTTGAAAAATATCCATCATTCCTATGTCGAAACATTGTGTTAACAATTTTACAGATTTTGACCCCTGATGACATCAAATGGCCTCTGACCACCATTTAAAACAATAGGAACCTCTCTGTAAAATGGCAGAAAATCTTAAAGATCTTCAAATGAGATTACTTTTGAGAACAACTCAAAGTTTTGTAGAATAGTTTCTGATGATACTTCTCTCGACGCCCTATTAAAGGTGATCGAGCGAGACAATGATATTAAAAAATTATGAATATCCCTAACCTACGAAATTTGAAAGGTTGCTACTGATGAAGCTCCGCTGTAATAACGCATGAGAGCAGAAACCGGTCTAGCTTGATCATAAGAATCAAACTAATTTTCTTAACCCCGCTATTAAAGCGTTTGAAACTACACCAGTGGTAAAGAACTATAGTGGAGTAATTTTGTCTTACAACCCCCGGCAAATTTTATAAAGCCTATATCTCTTTCGCATGAGTCACATAGATAGACTCGGGCGTTTCCTAAAAAATGTGCGGTTCGACGGCTGTCACGTGACGTCAGATGGTGGTACCACCTACCCTTCCTTTCTTTTCTTTCGCAATTTTTAAATATATATATTCTGTGTGAAATGTATTTATCAGTGCTATTTTGAGATTACGCCATTTTAAACGGTTAACACGTTTTTCGTAGTTTCACCTTTGGTGACCTCAGATGACCTTTGATCTCCACCAAAACCAGCACGGTTCTTTTCGTAATATGATATAATTGTATAACACGTAATAAAAGTGCCTATCATTATTGGTTGAAATATTGTGTTTACAAGGATTTTGGTTTTTGACCTCTGGTCACCTTAAATGACCTCTGACCTTTCCTAAAAACAATAGGTATTTTGTCTGAATGTGACAAAACCAAAAGCCAAGTGTAGACGGTATCCATCATTGCTATCTTGAGATACCTTGTTAAGAAGCAATTTTCTCGATTTTCGTTTGTTCACCTCGGGTAAACTTTGCCCTCTACAACAATCGACAGGGTTTGATTACTGACCATAATGTATCCTCATTCGTAGTATGAAAAATATCCGTGTCTCTCATCTTGAGATATCGTGTTTAATTGTTTTAAGTTTTTGACCTCGTTTGACGTCAAATGACCTTTGACCTCATTACAAACGATAGGGTTAGAGATAGATGAGGTTTTACGGCTCAGGTTCTAACCAATTGGTTTAAGTCGGGCCGGCCACGGCCTTTTTTCCAGTTGTGGCTCACTGACTTGTTTCCCTTACTCCATTGCTTATGCTGAGCACCAAAGCACAATGGCAGTAGGTTCCATTTTTAAAGTCTTCGATATGATATGCCAGGAGTCGAACCCCAGACCTTCCGGTTGCAAGTCGGATGCTCTAACCACTTTACCATGCACTTTTTGGTCTCTCAGTATCATAAATCTTTACACTAAGTATTTATCTTGAAACATAGTGTTTACAAGCTAAGCGTCACAAGCCCACGTACATGCACTCCCAAACATCTACACAAACATACACTGGCTAGTGTGACAGCCTAGATTCCTGTCACCTTCTCCAAGTACGCAAAAAGTGTTAACTTTGCTTCTGTCGCAAGACTGCAGGGTTTAGGAGTTCTTCACATAGTCACTGGAGCTGCACACCAAACGATAGCAACTCGGAGTAATTTAACTCGGGAACTGACTTTAAAAAGTTGGTACAGAAATAGTTTCACTATTTTGTAAATCCTGAATAATTTCATCTCCACTCTCCATTTTGAAATAATCCAACTTCAGAACTGTTGTTATCTGTATAATGTTCGAGACGAAAGACGATTGCCAGAAATGATTGGTAAAACTGAATGGTTCAGTAATGATCAAAGGTGTTTTCTGGCTATGCCATGTTGGTGCAATGTATACATTTTTCTCTTTAGGTGAAAGTCTGTTTGAGGCACAAAGGGATATGAGTTATAACTTTGTGAATACAAGTGTACTATTTGGCTTATAAGCACAATATTCCAAGATACGAATGATGGATACTTTTCATACTTGGTAGATAGATTAAACATGTTGAGGAAAAAGCCCTATTGCTTTTGCAGGTGGTTAAAGATTATGTTAGGTCACCAGAGGTAAAAAGAATTAAGTCTTGAAAACACGATAACTCAAGGTAAGCAGTATGCACGCTTTTTACTTAGTATATGAATGCCTTATAGTGAGAACATGAACCCGTATTGTTTTGCTAGAGGCCAAAAGTTATTCGAGGTCACCAGAGGTAAAACTAAGAAAACTTTGGGAGTTGCTTATTTTCTTTTCATATTTAGTTTTATAGATCCATCATATATAAAGGACGAAACCTTTTCCATTAATGTGGAGGTCAGAGGTCATGTAAGGTCACTAGAGGTCAAAAACCAAAAACCTTGTGAACACGATATCTCAAGGTAGGAAGCATGGATACTTTCATAATTGGCATGTGGATGCACGATAGTCAGAAGACGAGCCCAATGTTCAAAATTCAAAGCTTATCTGATCTTACCAGAAGCAAAACTACGAAAACCTTGGAAATTGCTTCTAACTTAATGCAAGAATGATGGACACTTTTTACATTTGGCTTTGTTACGGCTAGGTACAATACACAGAACTGAAACAGCAGAAAGATGCAGAAAAATGAGATTTAGATTCCTAACTGACTATTATGAAACCCCCTTTTCTTTAATTTCTACGAAATACACTAAAATTTCACTTAGGCCTATATTTACAATACTAAATCCGTATACTTATCTCTTGTCTTGACTGGCTGTAATATTCGTAGTAGGCTTCGTCGTTGTAAGCTTAGGCCTTAGTCAACGCGGTAGGGTGTATCCGTAGTACTGGTAGGCACGACGTTGGCGGCTGGATTTACGTTTTTACACAGTTCAAGGTTGGTAAGACCAAGGAGGTGTTAGGATGCAGGAATAGTTTGCTAAGACAAAGGTGTGATAGAATTTTGGAGTTGGATTGTGGTATCATTCTCAGTATAATGAATTTAGACTAATGGCCCATGGTACGTACTTACAGTAAGTGTAGCCTCTGTAATATAATACGGCTGGTCGATTAAAATGGTAAAATGTCTCTCTTTGTCTTGTTATTGTGTTTCCATTTATATTGATCAACAATTGTTCCAGAGATTTCTTTCTTAGTAAATTCCAGCATGTTCTCGCAAACAGCGCATTCATTGAAGACGACTTCCTCAAAAAGAATAATCTAGAGGAGATCATTGCTAAAATTAGAATTCTGAAGTCAATCAGTCCTTTCCGGAAGGAGGTTGATCGAATGTTTCTCAGTAAAAACATTTATAGTTCCAAAAGGACCTTAAACGTAGGCGAATATTCTAACCAAATTGAAGATGTCTGGAGCTTTCGTTCGTCAAATGAACAAAGAATTGGAATAGACTCTAGTGAACGTTGTTTGTGCCCGTAACAGTTTAAAGATTTATCTTATTTAGAAGAAGAAGCCTATTTCCGTTTTTGTAGAATTCAGAGTTCATGTGAGATGACGAGAGGTCAAACACTTAAAACCTCGTAAACATTGTATCAGTATAGAAATGGTGGATACCATTCATACCTGGTATATGAATAAAACATCTTAAGACTGAGAAGGTCCTTGCAACTTTTGGAGAGGTAAGATATCATGTGAGGGCACCACAGGTTAGAAATCGAAACGTTTGAAACACGATACCTCATGGTGGTAAGCATGGCTACTTTTCATAGTCATAGTAGGAAGGTAACCCCTATTGTTTTGCTAGCGGTTAAAGGTTACTTGGGGTCACCTGAGGTGAAACAGCAAAAACCTTGGAAATTACTAGTAAACGCAATAGTCCAAGATGCAAAAATGATGGATATCTCTCATACTTGATAAATAGGTTTGGCATATTGAAATAAAGAATCTTATTGTTTGAAGAGGAGGTCACAGGTCACTAGAGGAAAAAAGTGAAAAACCTTGTATTTCTAATATCTCAAGATAGAACTATAGGTAAGTTCAATAATAAGCATGTAGTTGCATTATTATCAGTAGATGAACCTTGTTGTGCTTGGTAGAGGTCAAAGGTTTATCTGAGGTTATTTGAAAAGAAGTGGTGAAAACATTGTAAAATGCTTGCAAACATGATATTTTATGACGGGTATATTGATGAAGTCCATACTTAACATGAGAATTTCTTTATGTTAGGGAAAGAACTCTGCTGTTTTTTTGTGGAGTACAAGGAGATTAGGGTCAACTAAGGTAAATGGTGTAAACCCCATATACACGGCATTTCATCAAGGGTAACCTTTATTGTTCTTTAAGGGTCCTTTCCTCCACTTGTAAGGGTAGTTTACCATCAGTATCATTCACAAAACTGACGAAGTTGGTAGCACTCCTGATGTGACGGACCTTTGTGCAGACCAGTTAAATAGCTGACTTTGCTTGCATTTGTCAAGCCTCTCAAGACAAATCATGATTATTCTGTTGAAACCATTCGAATTTAGTTTGTGCGCCGTCTTTTGCAAGGCTATATGATGGCCTCTTCTTCCCATTCAGTCTTGTGCTAATGAAGGGTACTTACTCTTTTCGAGAGCAGTTTCTACTTTTTAATTTGCCTGCATTGATAAGTAGCAAATAGGAACTTTCGAAGTAGCACTTGAAGCTTCAGCTGTGTCTAGTAAAAACTCCGGAAAGTGGAAATACGTAAAAGCATTTTCATAGCCAAGGAATCACTAAAACAATTTGGCCTTTTGATTCACAAACGTGCAATAGAAAATGTTGACGCTGGAATTACGGCCTTAGAATGGTGTACTAGAAGAACCTAAACAGTTTAATTATTATGGCACATAAAAATCTGGTTATCAAAGAGAAGTACTATGCTAAGCTACTTTGTTATTGACGCCAAAATATTACTTTTAGTAATGCGTTGACAAAATGTTCATCTTAAAATAAGAAGTATGAATATGACGGTCTAGAATAAACATTTTCCTTTGATCTCTGGACAACATTTGTAGGCATAGCACAAAAGGTTTCTTCATCCTGAGGATACGTGTCATCTTTAGAAGGTGTAGGTATTCAAAACCGTTTCATATGCTGTCATTTCCAACGCCCAGGATTCAGGATTCTGCGTTGTCGTCGGATTGCTTCATGTTATGGAAGTGTTATTCTTTAGTATTCATTACCTAGTTATGTCACACTAATTACCACTAGTAGCTTTATTTTTTACAAGATCATTCTGATGTCCACTTTTTAAAATATTCATACTTTATGGATACCGACGGGTTATGTGAAATCACATAGAGCTATTTAAAGACATGTTAGCTCCTGTATCAGATGCTAATGAAACATTCCTATCAATCATGCAACAAAACAAATAATAACCTGTACCACGCAGTCTTTTAAGCAAAATTCTGAAGGTCTACCAATTTATAGTGATCAGGTAAAAAAATTTCAGAGTTTTCCCATGCAGAATTCGAGCATGAAATTTTTAACTTACGTTTTGGGGATACTTCCAATAATATAAGTTACAAACAATGATTGTTTTCGCTGTAAGAAATGGTTCATTATCATTTAGTTAGGTTATACTTGCCCATATATGACCTCATTAGTGACCAGCAAATTCCACTTTCTGACGTTTTTGCTCGTTATGTCTTTTGCAGGTCTCAAATTTTGAAACTACACCGCAACTACAACTACCTTAGATTAACCTTCACTGCATTGAAGTCGATATGAACAAAGAACATAGTTTTGTGTGTGTGTGTGTGTGTGTGTGCTCTTAAATTTGTTAACACAATTTATGTTATATATGGTACATGGTGGGAGTCCCCTCCACAAGCGAACGAGGAGACAGTAGAGAACTGCCAATGTTCAATGAAACGTCAGAATGAAATGTGAAGAGTACTTGTACCTCCACAGTCTTGTACTTTCATCCCAATCAACGAATAAATATAACCCTTTCAACAAATACACCATCGTATTTGCAGTAGGAGATAAAGGGTAGGTTTCAGGACTTTGCACGGCATTATTTAAGGTAACATTGGAATATTGTCGATAATTGAATATTTTCTTACACAGACATTAACGAGAGCAAAAATTTAGAAAATAAAGAAAATGGTTCTACATATGGACTATGGAAAGTGTTTTGAAAAGGTCTTGAAATAGCATTATAACTCTACTGTGCAGATGTATATCATACTGTTATCTGACTTGATGTGGAGCAAGTAATCTGAAAGGGATGATTGCACAGGTCTGAGTCGTGCACGTCTTAGGGTCTCGCCACGTAAATTCCTCATTTACTTTCAGTTACACAAAAATGTCGAACTACTTATTGGACATTGAGGCATAACAGTACTGGTATCAGAATTCTTTTCTTCCACGTGTAATGCATCTGCATCGTGCAAGTGTTTATAATGGCACACCTGGGTGCTCTTGTACACTTTGTCAAAGGGGCACCAATTTAGAATTAGATTACACGGGACAACGTTTCTCGATATTTGTGGCACTATGAGGTTGCCGCATTATGCTGAAGTTCTTTACGAAACCCTTGAAGGACATGTCCTGTCGAACGTGTCAAAAAGCGTAAGAAAGTGCACACATTAGTTTTTACTTATTGATGTATATAATATGGGCAGGAAGAATTGATAAGTGTTATAATGAAAGGGTTCAGGCTTTGTGTGATGCTTGACAAACAATAAGAAAGACTTGGAAATATCTTTTGGTGACTTAAGAAAATTTAAAGGCAAGCCAATGTCACAAGAGGGAGTGAAATCAAATTTTGTCTATGAACAGTTTTTTTAGAACCATGAGCGTGGGAAATTATTGGGAACTTTTTCCTATAGAGACGTTGAATGTCTTGATATCCAACCCTCCACTTAAAAATACAAAAACGCACAAGGAAGGTTCTTTTTTCTAAAGTGTCCTTGTGTATACGAGAATACCAACGGGTTTCTCCTGGTTACCATTTATTTCAAGTAAAGAAATCTGGAAATAATTAAACGCCAATTTTTTCTTCTACTCAAATGAAACGTAAGCAATTATTTTTCTTAGAATTACAACTCTCAAGGTAGTTGGTTTCCATTTTTAAAGTTTTATTATTTTATGAAAACGTGACTTTTTGTGTAAATCGAGCAGAAATCTCGCCTCAGAATTCCTTAACAATTTACAATTCGTTATTTCTTTCGTATAGGACTTGTTTACTTTAAAGGAGAAGAAACAATTTGTACACACCTAGCAGATGAAACAACAAAGTGACGAAGTTAACTCTATGTTTGAACCTTGGGTATATCCTTTAACCAGAGTATACTGCCTGTTAAAAAAAATTATAACTTTGTCAATATACACTCCTCAGCCTTCATTCAACCACCAAAATAAAGCTTACAAAAAGTTCTGTGCAATGCCACCGATTTTTGGGGAGGTTGTGCATTGAAATTTTTTCACAAAACATCGAAATATAGTTGTTTACATTCAAACAATGCTCCAAAAATGCTAAAAGTGACGTCATAATTTTAAAAAATCGAGTTCAGAGTTCACCCTACTCACTTTTTTTTTCTGAATACCTTAGAGCCTAAAAAACACCATGAGAGGTGATTAAATGCCAGGTATAGGGAATTTAGAGATATTTTGAGTGTAATTTTCAAAAAATGCGTCATTTTCGGTCAAAAATCTACATTTTCAGCCCAATTTCCGACCCAATAAAAAATTCCATAACTCTACAACTGAAAGTCCGATCTTTTTCATTCAAACACTAAAATGTTCTTTACAAGATTTCTTACAAAAAATACTAAAAGATATGCATAAATGACAAGGGTAGGGTGAGTTAGAGAGGTTCAAATGTCCAGACATATTCAGTTTTCCAAAATGCGTCAATTTTGACCCAAAACATGCATTTCTGATCCCAAAATCCCCTCCCAGTATCAAAAATTATAACCCACAACACCCCTCGGACTTTTTTACTCACTAAAATATCCATTTAGGGCTACTTTACAAAGCCCACGCAGCTCTGTTTAGATCCAAAGTTGTTTACATTCCACTGTGCACTGAGCCATAGCGTTCTGTGTAGAGGTCACATAGGGTCAGTGTGTGTTTAGTTCAGTGTGGGCAGTATAGCAAGAGAAAAATGGACATATCTTCCTCATTTTTGGATCAATTTCCTCAAATTTGGTATTAAATGAAAGACAAAAGAAAGCCAATCTCCTGCACCATAAATTACAAAATGACAGTGATCTGTATGGGTTTTCTACGATTTTCTATGAAAAAACGTATGACGTCATCTAATTTGCATATTTGCATACATAATGAGATTAGTTTACAAAAATTAAATGTTCATTGAAATTCCCCATCTTTGCTCTTTACAATGATATATAGGTTCTTACAGAGAATATGCTTCTAAATTAACCAAAAAATTCCTGAAAATACTCCTCCTTTTAAAACTGAAGAGGTGTCCAGCATAATTTGTAGATGTTGGATAATAGTTCTGTGTTTTTTTATTGCACACTAACAAAAAGCGTAAACTCAGTGAACACCTAGCAATAGAAACATAACACATCTTAGGTAAGATTAAATTTTGGTTTCTATTGGGTCCTTTTATGCTGCAACAGTATAGATGAAACGCATTAAACCCCCTTTTTATTTGCTTAATTTAATGTATATCTATCTGGGCACCAAAACTTAAGCGAATGGAAGAATAACCTAAACAACTCAAAGTAGTCAAACATCTATGGGGTCAACAAAAAATGACCTCATAGAAACTTTCAAAAATACAATAAGCGAGTCGGTAAACTTCGATACGCAAGGCATGCTGGGAAGGAAAGTGTACCATAACAGAGACTGTATGTGCAAGACATATATGTTGCATAATCACGCACAATTTGGGAGTTTAAAATTATTGTTTCCTAGACATCAATCATGGGTCAAAGAGAATTTTTTCAAGATATTTTTCTTAACTTGCACCGAAAAAGATGGGACAGTATGATGTTAAGTTGTTCAAGACAAGAAAACAGTCGCTCGAAAACTTCGTATCCGTACGAAAACATCAGTGGGCTTGACCTAAGGTACTACACGGTACAGCAAAATCCAATTTCCCAACTCGTCTATTGTCAGTATAATCGTGAATTCAAGAGTGAGTGCTAATCCTTTTTCTATTTTCAACGGGAAAAATACAATTGGTTTAAATTTTATCATATATTTACCCCAAAATCTGAAATCGTTGTTCGCTATCCACATTTGTGTGTGTTTTATTCAACAAAAATAAATTTGATGTGCTAAGTTTATTTTTTTCTAATAAAAGTTCTCTTGTTTTAATTTCCAGAAACGACAAAGTATTCCCAGGCGTGTTGTTAGCAAAATTTACTTTTAGTTTTTTTTTTATTAAAAGTTAATGTAAAGTATACTGTTACAACAAAAACATGTGTAGAATAGCTTGGTTATCTTTAATCGAACATGTGCTGCGAAAATGGTAAAAGAATGAAATAACAAAATTCGAACAAATCAATGCAATTAATACAGTCTTAGTGTTGAAATGTTACTTTCTAGTGCGGTCTAGCTCCGTTTTCAACATCCTCTTCACACGTTTATAACATCAACTATGTTAAATGAAAACAAGAGCGAGAGAAAAAACATAAAATATCGATCCTTGCATTAGAAGCCTATGCTATTGTAATGAAGTGTTTTTCAAATTGTCTTAGGAATATCGCCATAAATATTTTGCACTACGTTTCTGTCAATGTGGCAAAGCGTAGAAACATATTGGGTCTAAGATATTGTCATGTAGTAGTGAGTAAGGTAATCCAGTATAGATTGATTCCGAACGTCATTTTGTTGTTTATTACAAAGGTTGCAGGTTATGGTGCAATACCTCATTTGCATAAAAGTTAGACACTGCACACGTCACCTAATGTCTGGTTTCCCCTCCCTCTTTAATTGGTCAGTTATCGATGGCATGGCACTTTCAGCCAATCAGAGGCCTATCCCATTATAGTGGACTTCCTACCCTTACGTCGGAAGCCTGGATCCCACGCAACTCGTGCTGCAGACCTCTAAGATGAAGCATGTAGTCATTTCTGTATACATTAATCATCTGCAAGACCGGCCTGTAATTTGTGTATATCCTGCAATTCTTGTATATCCTGTTATTGTGTATGTGCTGTAATAGCTTTCTGTGATCACCAACGAATTGACTTAATCCTATGGAGAAATACGAATCAATTAATCAACGCCAATAAACTGAAAGTTCACATGTTCTGTACATCCCGTTATTCTTCAGCCTTGTCTGTACCAAGCTACTCCCAAGCCTTCGCAAGAGCGATTTGCCCACGACACGACAATATGCTGGGTTATGAAGGGGCGAGAAAGAATCAAGGGAGCAGCATACCTTGGTTTGGGGGGGGGGACAAGATGTGTAAAGATGTTTTAAGGTGTAATTTACAATTATGTAGGAGGAGCAAAACTGTTTTAAGAACGTGGTCACTCAATCTGCCCCCCATGGCAAGATCCTGAACCAACAGCACTCAAGAAGGTTTGGAGGAAAAACTTTAACTTTGTTTCTATTGATAAGGCGGTTTTTCAGTTAGATGATTACGGCCAGAAAGTCTTTAAATTATTTCTGCGGTAACGACCAAGTCCTTTATCGAGCACAGTGATGGGGGGGGGGGGGGTGTTTGGCTACCGGATAATCTTAAAGGTTTTGTTTGATTGCCTAGGGTGTTCAGTGACTCGATCCGGGAGGCGACGTTCGGCCTCTCCCAAGTACAGACAGTTGCAACGTCCACAAAGTAAAATGTAAACCACTTTCGTGGAGGTACGAGCAAGTGTTAGTTAACAGTAAATCTGTTGCCGTTTGGACCCAAAATGTTGATGAGGGTGTTCTTGCCAACCACTGGGCATGTGTTGCATCTACCTCGGTTACAGGGAAATGTCTCTATGATGATTTCGTGGGCTGTGGTGGATGGGAAGCCCGAACTAAATGATTAGAAATATTTCTTTCAACTCTGAAGGCCGTAATGAGGGGTTCAGGAAAAAGGTCACGGGTTGAAGGGTCTTGCCGAAGGATCTCTATATTCTTGTATATGACACGTATAATGGGGAGTACCGATGGGTGATATGAAATTACCAGGGGAATGCGTAGATTGGTAGACGTGGTGTTTTTAATCTTTTTAAACTACTTTTGTTCAGTTGCATTTTTGCATCTGTTGAAGGGTTTATACCCGAAACGTCATGGCATTTTCCTCAAACGTTCTAGCACTTATTACCACCTTTACTGACATATATATATATATATATATATATATATATATATATATATATATATATATATATATATATATATATATATATATATATATATATATATATATATATGGAGACACAACTTCTGTTACTCCGAAACCAAAATATGTATTCCCGAACAAGCCAGCAATACGTTTTGGTCGTTCGACCTTCACTGGCGATCATAAAGAGTTCTCTTTATGATCCCAACTGAAGAAGGTAGAACGTGCCAGTACGCTCTACTACCTGAGCTATCGGAACTCCGCTGGAAGAATTGGTCAATTTAATTCAAATACCGCCCAGCAGAGTTCCGATAGCTCAGTTGGTAGAGCGTACTTCACGTTTAGCAGTAGGTCGTTGGTTCAAACCCAGGTCGAACCTCAGTTTTTCATCATTTGGTGGTATCGTCTTTCTTACTAAGGCAAAGGTTGCCAATGTTAGACGCATATTCCACAGCTTTAAAAATTATGCGACTGAGTCCGCTTCCCACCATTCTTCAGTTTATATTATATATATATATATATATATATATATATATATATATATATATATATTGAAATGTGTAGGTGAATTAAAAGTAGTAAATGGAAATGGTGCTGATTCCCTATCACTGCATTCCGAATTGAAAAGAACTGAAACCACTTGGTTCGCGCCTCCCAGCTTCAGACCTTAGTACCAAACTCCCCATGAACTTTTCCTTGCAGATGTGGGAGATGCAATAGTTGCCAGGTGGTCAGTAATGGCAAAATCTTTTTAATTGTAGGTCCCAACGACAAGCAGTTTAACACAAACCATCACTTTTTCTGTACTTCTGCAAATGTTGTTTACGTCCTCTTATGTCAACCCTGTAATAAACTGCATGTGGGAGACCCAAAAGCCGCCTGGCTTACCGATTCATTGAGCACCTGAGGTCGATTAAGCAGAACCTCCAAGGGTTCTCTACTGCCAAACACTTTAATCCCCCGTGAACCTGCTTGATTCGTGACCCAATGGCTACAGTGGCCATCTCGTGTCGAGGTTACGACCGTGATAGCTTAGCTGCTGAAAACCATCTCATCATGAAGCTTTGAACCCTCTCCCCCATGGTCTGAAAGTTAGACTTGAACTTCTATAAATCGTCCATTCCTGCCTTTTTTGGTACTATTTGTGTAGAACACTTTACAAATCTTGGTTCTCTGCCCGGTTTGGACATGATGTATTTTATTGTGTGTTTGTATTTGGCATGTTTTGCCGTGCCTACGATCAGTTGGTGTTTTTTCACATGATGCAGAGTTTAAACGCGAGACTTTGTGGAGTTTTTCCGAAAACTTTTAGCAACATTTCCTACTTTTAATTGATCTAAACCTATGTATCTGTTATCAGCGAAAAGTTTGATGTCCTTGTTTTCAGTTTACTGTATTAATGATTTTATGTTCAAAAAGGGTTTTGTGCTCCCAGCACCTTTTTTACAATACTGAGATCAGAATGTATACGTGGGACTCTGCCAAGACCTTACAGATTTACAAGTCCAAACGTTCTGGTGGATTTAATAACTCTCTTTGAACTTCGTAGTTCAGGGGCTTGTGAGTAAGTAATGTTACAGGTAGACTGTTCGGCAGTGTTAGCTTGTCTAGTTGCAGAAGTTATCATATTAACTGTTGGAGACGATGGTACAAAAATTTCTGTACCGTCACCGATTGAATTTTCTACTGTTCTAGGCACAGTATTGTGTCGCAGGTGATCCTGGTGTAGCCATGGAGCTACTACTTGGACAGGAGAAGAAACTTCAAAAATCCCTTTGAAGACGACGAGCGTGCCGCGAAGGTCAAACTCATAAAACTAGTTAACACTTTAATCCCTCTCCCTTTGTACTTCATTGAAGATTCAATGCGCTTAAAAGGTGTTAAGAACTGATCACAATAGGTACATGTCGTCTGCTACATCTTGAAGAAGACATGCTTATCACTTCAGCGTTGCCAGTCGTTTTAAATGAAAATTGAATTGCTCGTTTCGTCGCGTAGTGTCGCTTATACATAAGTGCTGATTTGATTCCTTGTTAAAAGCTGAATATGTATAAAACTTTTTCAATATGCGCAATAATGGAGAAATTGATTAAAAGTGAACAGCAAAGTATAGACTCGTAACTAGTCCGCTCATTTGCATATGTCATTAACATTACTCCTAGCACCAGCACCTATTCCTTTAAAGCAATTACCAGTCGTTTTGAATTTTTACTCTGCGTTTCTTATTTAGGTGTCGGCAAATTCCCCGGCATCAAATGATTGTCCTGTTTAATCCATTTGTTAGGCTCTCAGTAGAAATGAACGTGGTTGTCAATGATAAGAAGTCTAAATTGTGAGTGCGAAACAAAAGAAATGAAAAGCAGTGAGTCTCATCATCGATCTATTTTAAGATAATCTCCTCACGTATGTCTGGGCCTAATTGGATTAGCATAAATTAAAGACGAACTTTCTTCTCCTGTCCAAGTAGTAGTAGCTCCATGGTGTAGCCGCATTAAGCGATTATCGTCTAACTGAACTGTGAAGGATATCGGTCTCGACTGATCAGTTATCAAACCAGGTTAGCTATTGTCCTTGAACTACATTACGAACAAAAACTGTCGTCGGTTTCAAACAGACGGTGTTTTGCAGTAGTGTTGTAATTTTCTTTCTACAATGCTTGACGGCAAAGCACTCGTTGTCCCAAATCTGGTTTCAGTGCATCCATGTGTGTTCTTACTTTTCTGTTTATCAGAACTTCAGATGTCCTTTGTCCAGTGGACGTATGTGGTGTATTTCTATAATGGAAGAGAAACCGGGCAATTTTTGTTTCAATCGTACCTTCACCCATTTGCGAATTCCGTGTTTGGCAGTCTGAACTGCTCTTTCCACCAAACCGTTTGAAGCTGGGTTGTATGGAGTTGTGAAAACATGCTTAACTCCTTTTGAGAAACTCTCCAAATTCTTTGCTAGTAAAGCTACGACCATTGTCTGTGACCACAAGCTTCGGTAAGCCGTAAGTGGCAAAAATTAATCTCAGTTTCGAAATAGTGGCTTGAGCTGTTGTGTCCATTGGTATCGCCTCCACCCATTTTGAATGACTACCAACTACAAAAAGGATCATTTTGCCATGGAACGGTCCCGAAAAGTTGATGTGAATTCTACCCAATGGTTTATCCGTCTATGGCCAAGGATCCTGTGGTACAACTGCTGGAAGTTTGCGATGTTGTTGACACGGCTGCCAGTCCGAAACCATTTTGTCTAATTCGTTATCCATTTTAGGCCACAAGACGTAACTCCCAGCAATTTGCTTAATTCGTGATATACCAGGATGCCCTTCATGCAGCTGTTTCATGAGAGCTTTTCTAACCTGAGGTGGAACCACTACTCTAGATCCCCACATGATTAAAATATCCTGAGTACTTAACTCTAGTTAACATTTAAATCATATTCTTCATCCCAACCATTTTGTAAAGAGTGGTGTAACTTTGACAATACTGGATCCCTTCTTGTACACTTTTTAATATCCCTTGCAGTGATTGGTGAATTTGAAATGTACTCCAGGAACATTACAACATCTCCAGGGATAGGTACTTATCCTTGAATTTGCTTAAAGGGAGTCTACTTAGGGCATCTGAATTTTGATGTGATGAACCTGACTTGTATTTTAGCTCATTATCGTATGTTGCGAGCTCCAGTGCCTAGCTAACAATTCGAGCTGACACCGTGTTAGGGATACCTTCACTCTCCCCCAAAAAGCCCTAGAAGGAGGTTATAGTCCGTGTAAATAAAAACTCTACCATACACCAATTTGTGGAATTTTTTGACCCCCAAAATGATAGCTAAACCTACCATACCTAATTGTGAGTACCTTTCTTCTGCTGTTGTTAGTGCTCTCGATGCACAGCTATTGGATGTTCTTGTCCCTCCGCCATCTGATGTGATAGGACAACCCCAGCACTATATGGTAAGATATCACATGACATAAGTAATGGTTTATTAGTATCATAGAGAACAAGTACATTAGATGACGACAACAGTTGCCTTGGTTGCTGAAATGCTCTTTTTTCAGTGGCTGACCAGTTCCACAGAGCACCTCGCTTAGGTAGTTGATGCAAAGGTGCCAAGACCTGACTACGTGATGGCAAAAATCGCTCATAGGTATTAATTAAACCCAAATATAACCTAAGTTCTGTTACATCTTTTGGTTGCTGTGCCTTTAGAATGGTTTCCGCTTTATCATCTATGGGGTTCAGCCGCTCTGAATCAATTGTATATCCTGGACAGAATACCTCTGAAACTAAAAAAGCACATTTGTCTTTTTTCAAGAGGATGCCTGCTTCTGTTAACCAACTAAGCAAAGTTTTTAGATTCTCAGCGTGATCTTTTCAGAGGAACCTGTAATTAAGATATCATCTAAGTAAGTAATGACCCAAGGTAAACCATGAGTAGAGTTATCCATAGTTCGTTGAAAGATTCCAGGTGAAGTTTCAAATATTAATCTTTTGTACATAAAGAGCCTTTTTTGGGTACTGATTGTTGTGAATCCTTTTCAAACGTCGTCATGTTCAACCAGTTGCCTTGGTTGCTGAAATGCTCTTTGTTCAGTGGCTGACCAGTTCCACTGGGCACCTCGCTTAGGTAGTTGATGCATGCTCTTTGTTCAGTGGCTGACCAGTTCCACTGAGCACCTCGCTTAGGTAGTTGATGCAAAGGTGCCAAGACCTGACATTACTAAGCATGGGATATATCTATTTTCGCGAGTGTCTTTCCACCATCTTATTTTGCAAAAAGATCCTCAGTGTGTGGTAATGGATATTTATCAATTTTAATACACTGGTTTAGCTTTACCTTATAATCTCTACATATGCGTATGTGTCCATCTGCTTTTACAACTGGGACAATGTGCTTAGCCCATTCTGAAAACTCCACAGGTAAGATTATATTTTGCTCCTGTGATCTTTCTTTTCTTTTCAACCCCCCCCCCCCTTAAGTGAAAAAGTTACTGGCCTTCACATAACGAGGAGTAACCCCTTTTTCAAATAAATCTTTGCTTTGTACCCTTTTATTTTGCCTAAACCTTCAGCAAAGATTTCTAAATGCCTCTCAACAACGTTCTTTACTAATCTCTTAGTTTTAATGGACCCCAATAGACACGTATTCTCAACAACCAGTTCCTACCCAACAAAGTGGACTGTCTCCCTGGCATTACCAGTAATGGCAATACCGCCTGTGTCTTTACATGTGACCTTGACATTACACTGACCATACACTTCAACCCTTTCACCCGTATAGCCAAAAATGTATTGTTTCAATAAGTGGTAGTTTACCATCTGGCCAATACTTATCAAACTCTGCCTGACTCATCACTGCTTGCTTCTACAGCGCCTGTATCAATTTCCATGATGATTTTTTTTTTGACCTTCCACCTGTACCTGTGTCCTCCAAGGCTCAATAGGTTTCTTAGTTACAGTAAATAAGTCATACTCTACCGACACGTTTTCGAGTGCAACTGACTCAAGTGCCTCCTGTTCTTGTGATTCATTTGTACCTAATTTATTGGTACGGTGACCTTTATTGGGATGTTTCCCTTATCGACTGTTACCATGCTCTTTCGGCTTTTGACATACTGAGGACAAGTGCCCTTTTGTGTGACAATTGTAGCATACAGTTTCAGTTACACTCATGAGCCTTCTTGTGTTCCTTTGACCAACATCTAAAACAACTCCCCTTCAAGTTGTGAACTAATTGATTCTTGGGCCGAGGTGCCTGTGACAATTTGTTAACTTTCTGACTCTGCGTTAGGCTCATGTCCAATGTTACACTTTGCAAGTCCTGAGCGTGTTTGGCTGCTGTTTCAATGGCCTGTGCCGTCTCGAAGACTTTCTTAAAATCCAAGTTTGTCTTACTTAGCAGGCATCTCTGTATACGCATATCATTACCTCCACAGACAACACGGTATCGTAATAATTCTTCTAACTTATTCCCATAGTTACAAAATTCTGCAATACGCCTCACATCTGCTACATACTCTGCAACAGTTTCTCCTTCACTTTGTTTCCTTCTATTGAATCTAAAACGTTAGACTATAGGGCTTGGCCTTGGGCATTCATGCTCTTGTACCAGCTGTACTAATTCGGCAAATAGTTTGTCTCTCGGTGTTGCCAGTGACAACAATGTTTCATCAATTTTAGTTTTTTTTTTTTCAGTTTTAAGTTTTTGGCCCCACGAATGACAAAACTGCTTTCTTTTTTGTTTTCTGTACTTTCATTTGCATCTAAAAAAGTGTTCCATTCGTTCTACATACTCTGTCCATTAATCTACGTCACTGCTGTACGTTTCTAGTGAGCCGATCATTGCCCCCGCCATCGTGATACCACAAAGGTGTTAGTATAATGTTCACACTAACGTTAGGCCAGTTACTGAATAAGTGTTACTGTTAGAAGGTTTCTTTGGGCCTGCCGGTAGGATTGGCCTAAGTTCTCTTCCTAGTCTAGGCCTAGTTACCACGACTTCTCGCCTTCATTAAAGATCACTGTTTCTTGAGAAAAGTACAGGTGTGAATCCCTGCATTCCATCCTCGTTGCCATTATGTAGTATCCTCCGGATTACAAACTAGACACTTGAATAAGGCACGATTCACAGTGGTGCAAGCTAACAACATTTATTCACATGATTCTACTTGATACCAGGTTTACGTATTCATCGGGGACATCGCCACAAAAAGGTGACACTCTTGCTTTTTTACCAATTACCAAACTTAAAAACCCAGGAAAGAGGTTTCCACAAGATTAATTGACACGGGGAAAAGGGTCTAAGGAGTGTTTGATATTGTGTGATAAAGGGAGTTCCTTTACTGGGGACATAATTTTTGTGACAATGAGTCAGTCCTTCTAAATTTGGTGGCCCTTTTGATATCATTTTTGATCGGAGAGACAAGGTATCCAACAGACAAATAGAATTCACTAAGGTTGTTCATTTGTTTAGAGTATTCCTCAGAGCAGACGCGTTTTAATTGCAAACATCGACCGTAGGCGATGGACTTTATTAAGCTACTGGGCTGCTACTAAGGCATTTATTTTATTTTGTTTATTCATGTGTAAAACATTTTAACTTTCCAAAAAGGGTGAACAGGAAAACGTTTATTTGGTGAAATCACCGAAGCCTTAACCACCGATGATCGCGAAATTTCCTCTTTGCATACATGCTTAGACTTATAAAGCTTACTGTAAAATGCGTTAATGTTTGAAATGGGGGCTGTATCTGTGTCTGATCAAATTTAAATTGGCAGAAAGTTCCAAAGGCAGACCCATCAGTAATCAATTTAATGCAGTAGAAGCAGAGCATGGGAGAACGCGGAGGAGCAAAAGTCATGTTTTGCTCAAATCAAGAACCAAGTTACGAGATTGTTTAAACTTCTGCACCAGTTGTTTAAAAATAAACATCAAATAGTTGATGAAAGCTGTAGTAACACTCCTGACTAGCCTTTTCGTAAAGTGGAGGATTGCCGTGCAAAGTAAGTGGTATTTTCTTTCCCATTTGAAAAGAAAAACGTTACGGAATGTGCTAAGATTCAAAATGGTGCTATCATTTTATAGTTTTCGAGTGTAAAGACATATTATTGAAATCAATTCAAACATAAAGATGTTTGAATTTATTTCAGTAATACAAATCAGGACACTAACATTTTCATGGTTCCTTGGCAAAGGTGGAAAATATTGTGACACCATGAAAGAAAGAACAATTTTTTTTTTAGGATGGAACTGACTTGTTAGTTGAGCTTCACATTCGAGAGGTAACTGGATCAAATCCCTGTGGTACTTGCTGGAAATGTTTTGGGGGTCCAAAAACTGCTTGTTTGGCAATACTGTTTGCAGTAATGCGGTGTCTAGTTGTGCTGTCGAGCAATGGTGCCGAGCAAGGATTTTTAATCCCTTCCAGCCTTTGAAGAGGTAGCTCAGGATTGCATGAGTACACACTCCATCCATGGGACGCGTAAGCTGAAGGGAGGTTGCGGGATCAGAATTGGGAGAGATAAGTACACTCTTGCCCTCTGACATCTATTCAGATTTTGCCGGTGTTCATCCACAACCATATTTGTGTAGGATCCTCTTTGAGCTCAAGTGACATGACGGTGAATGTTAAACTTATGTGCATGATTTAGATTGTCTCATTTTATCCAAGTGTATCAAACTGCTTTGCCCGTTTCCCGGGTCTTAGGCCTATAAAGTAGCGATTGCCTGTTATGATTGCATTTATTTCTAAAGATAGTTCACCGCATGACTGACTGTCTAAGATACTTTGTGAAGAGCTATTGAAAGCTGTAACAGTTATACAAAATAAGCCTCAATTCGATTTTTTTTTACAAATTTAAGTTAACACCGGCAGTTGAAAAACATGTCTCAGTTACTGATTCGAACAAAAGAAGGAGAAATGTCAAATACAAAGAAGTATTTGAAGCTTTTTAATATTGTCCTGGGCATTTCTGATCGAGAAAAAAAACTCCCTTGCTGTTATGCATATAATAAGGGGTTACGTATATATTTATTGAGTATATCTAGCACCCGTTTTGGACTAACCAAGCAAGCGACTACTTTGATGTTTTCCTAATCCTTTAATTCTTATTGCGAATCGACATCAATGTAAATATGTATACGTTATTATATGCCAAACACATTGAATAAACAAAGTAAATAAATGAAGGAAAAAATCTTTAACAAAGTATTTCACATATTTTACCATAATGACAGTCAGTCCAGTATATTTTAAAATGAGTGCATGGATTTTTGGAATGAACTGCCTTTGGAATCGCACTTCAGTGTATTCTCAGTCAGTGGAAACCCACCCTCACTCCCCTATGTTGCCTCACACCATCCTGTCATTTGTAATAGAATTGAATGTATGTCATAACATTTTGTATTCTAAATACAATACTCGTATGCATATTTAGAAGAGTAAAAATTTTCAAACTGTGTTACCAAAATTTTAAAAGACCAAAGGGGATCTCATGTAGTATATGTAAGGTGTTTCAGTATAGATCAAGAGTGACTCCATTTTGTTGCTTATTGCTAGGATTGCAGTCTTATGATGCAATACCTCGCTTGCATAAAAGTGAGATACTGCTCACGACACCTAGTCTAATTAGTTTCCCCTGTCTCTCTGTAACTGGTCAGTTAGTTATGGCATGACAGTTTTAGCCAATCAGCAAGCCTTTTTAGCAGACTGCCTGCCTAAAGTCGGAAGCAAAGACAGTATAGTGCCGTGAGACGCATGACTGGTTACTCAAACGAAAGTGCACACCGTTGCCCTTAGTATGCAATGGAGCAGCGTGTCCGCCTCTTTAGCAAGCAGCTTTGATGCATCGTGTGGAACGCAGAAAATGCAGCGCTTTGTAAATGAGTTGACCTAACCTTTATGAAATCAACGTCTCGATAACCAACGGTGCGATTTCAATAGGAGTTTTAATGTTGGGTTTGGTATTTTCATTTAGTGCTGGAGTATTCTTAAAATACTTATTCAAAAGGCACCTTACCCACAACTCTCCGACCTAATATTTTTTGGAAAACTTAGGGTCTCCTGAACGCAGAATGAAGTCAAAACAGTGAAAAAATTTGAGTCTCACTCACTCAAAATGGCTGCCAAAAACATAATGGCGGCAAAATGATGAATATTTTGTAATAAATAATAGTAGAGTTAATATTCCTAAAACATTTTTTGAGGCATCAACTGCTAAAATTTGGTCATATTGTATGATAAAAAATCCAAAATTATTTTTTGAGTTTCCTTTGATGAGATTCAGGTTAAAGAATTATTTTTTAGAATATTTTTTGTAATTCAGGTCAACATGATGGCAGAAAAAATCAAAAAGGCCGCTTATGGGTATAATAACAATGTAGCATATTAACAGATAATAATAATCATGAAAAATATTTCCAACACATTTAAATCTAAACTGTATCCATATTCTGTAATAAATATTCAGGAAGATTATGGACAGATTTTAGGTTTAAATGTGTAACAAATAGTTTTTTTAAGGATTATTTTCCTTATTTTTAGGCTTATAAAATATTGCACTTATATCACTGGCAGCCAGTTTGCTTCTTCCGTCATCTTGATTGACCTAAGTTCCAAGAAAATGTTTGAACAATTATACGTTTTTAACTACTTGGCACAAAATTTGGTCAAATAAAAATAGGAATTCTGTCACAAATATATTTTTAGGGATTATTTTCTCTTGGGTTTTATATGGTATTTTGAAATATTAACATTGGCGGCCATTTTGCTATATCCGCCATCTTGGTTGACCCGGATCCTAAAAACAAAATGTCCAGAAAATACGTTTTGCATTTTTACAACAGAAAATGGACAATTATTAGGTTAACATGTGTTCAAAGGTATTTTCATGATTATTTTTCCTATTATTATGATATATTGACAATTTTACTGCATTGGCAGTCAGTTTGCTTTTACGCCATCTGGATTGACCTAAATTCCCCAAAATATATTTTGAAAAATAATTTTGGATTATTTTTCATAAAATCTAGCCAGATATCATAGGGAACTGTGTCAAAAGTATCTTTAATGATTATTTCCCATATTGCTTTACACATTTTAATCGTTCTGTTGGAGGCCATTTTGTTGTTTCCGCAATCTTGGTTAGTATGGGGTCATGCATAAAATATCAGTGATCATACTTCGAATTTTATGTACAATCTGCTGTAAAGATATTTGTGCTTTTTAATGGAAATATATTTTTAATGATTATTTTCTGAAATTTTGTTGCATTTTTTTTAATTATTTCTTTATTTTGTGGGGAATTTTTACTCTATTGCATTTACGTCTTCGGTGCGTTTCCGGCATATTGGCTGGCAAGTACTTTTGTGTGTAAGATTGTAAACTTTAATTTTAAAAAATAACTTACATCATTACATCACTTTCATCATTGAGAATTGTGAAAATTTGCAAGGGTTTTGCAATTTTTGGAAATATTTTATTCAGTTTGGCGGTCATTATGTTTTTCCACCATCTTTGTTAACCTGAATCTCACCACAACAGTCTAAAAATCAATGTTGAAATTTTTGTCATAAAATATGACCAAATTTTAACAGATGATTCCTCAAAAATACTTTCTGGGCATATTTACTTCAATATTATTTCATACAAAATATTCATAATATTTGCCGCCAATTTTTGGAGCCATTTTGAATGAAAAGTATTTGCTGTGACTTCTTGATTTCGTGTTTAGGGAACCCTAAGGTTTTCAAAAAATATTGGGTAGGAGATTTGTGTGTGTGCCAGAATAAATTAACGAGAAATCAGAAATCCTGTCATCTCATTTACTAGGATTATCGTACCGAGCTTACTCCCAAGCCTTCAGAAGCGGTTGGCCACGCCGTTATTTAACATGTGTGAGTCATCGGCTCTTGTCTATTTAACACTAGTGTACACCTATCTACCATTTATTGGACTCATAAAAGTATTTCAGCCCGACCGTACTCCCTTTTCCATGGCTATGTAGCATAGGCGTACGAGGCTACCTCCAGTTGGGGGTGCTGCAGCACTTGTGTAAGAAGCTTTAACTCGTGTTTGCCCGACAATAGAATATGGTTTGCCTGAAATGCTAAGAGCCTTGCCCGAATGGGGGGGGGGGATGAAGTTCGCAGCCCCCGCCTCTTACGATTATGCCATATGGTACGTACGTGGACGGATTCAAACTTGTGCGTCTTTCATACTTATTATATATGTTTGGAGAGCTCTTTTTCTTTTTCATGAAGTGCTAGATTTAGCAACTTCTTGTGGTTGTTATAACGTTCTCCTTGAAGAGGTTGTCGGTTAGTTAGTTAGATGAAGTTTTATGGCTCAGTTTCTAACCAATTGGTTCAAGTCGGGCCGGCCATGGCCTTTTTTCCGGTTGTGGCTCACTGGCTTGTTTTCCCTACTGCATTGCTTACGCTGAGCACCAAGCACAATGGCAGTGGGCCTTCGGACATGCATATGTACGTTTGTTATCATTACAACTTACAGCAGCAAAATTGCAGATGTACTGCCGATTGGTGAACCAAGCATATACGCGGATACGTCTTCTACACGAGGGTACGAGGTATACGTAATGCGTACAGAGTGCTTCAGTTGTCAACCCTCCGAAATGGCTTCTCTTGACATTAATGCATAATGTAAGGACTATTGGGATAAAATGAGGAAGCTCACAAACATTTTCTTTGTGTCATTGCTGATTGGTTATTAGTCAAAACGTTAAAAAGCTTTTCTGATGCACATGCTTGGTGAATTTTGCAATTGTCTACAATGGGTGAAACTTAAAATGTTTTTTTATTATTACAACACATTCATAACACGCGTTTGATATGCAAGATGTAATCTATAGTGTTTTCTACTTGTCACTCATTTCAGGCTTGTGAAAATTTGACATTTTTTCCTCAGAAAGAGGTGTTTCATGCTTCCATTTAATGCAATAAATAAAGCTGAGGAAGTTACATTCGGTACGATTTGATTAATTCTGTGTTGATGAAACAGTCTACATATTTGCTAGTATAATAACAAACCAGTTTCTACCAAGTTTATAGGAGTATTGGGTTCTATTTTTTTAGTCTTTACCCCGTTTATTTTCCCCTTTCGTTATTGTTCTTATTAAATCCACTCTTCCATGGTTCTCGTGCCAAAAATTTCATATCTGTCATATTTTGGCACTGGATTACGTCTCTTAAAGGTCTTTACACATGTAAGAAAAACAACTGTCTAACTCAGAAATGATAGATTGTGTTTCCCTACTAAGAAACCTGTTATTGTTTGAATTTTTTTTTTCTCTTTAAAGGTATACTTTTCAAACTTTGTTTATTTCTGAGATACTCATTTGCTAGCAAAAATTGTGGTACTGATAATGAAAATTTAAAATTTCGGTGTCAAACCTTTGGAGGGAACTCCAGAATACTAAACTTAAGAACCCTATTTAATATGAAAGTGAGGCCATTGACTGATTAATTCAGTTGCTATTTGATAACGTTGGATTAAGATGCAACCTTCAAGAATATATTGAAAAATGTCATTGTATTTTGTTTTATGTTTTGAATAGTAGTGGTAGTCTTTAAGCAAGTGATGCGTTGACATAGTTTCTAAGGATATTTCTTTGTCAGTTGTCTTTTTTTTTCGCAAGGCAGTTACAGTGTTTTCCATGTTTTCATGTCAGCCTTTCTTCCTCCTTGTTAGTGTTTGAATGCTTGCTAATAAGCTGTGTAGCCCATCTGCTGTGTTGTGAGAGTTTTTCCAACCTCTGTTCCATGGAGTACTTTGCCCACGGTCGATCACGCTACAAGATTGTGTTACATGACGTTTGAAAGAGATGATATCTACACTGCTAGTACAACACCCAACCCTAAGGGTTTCCCACCTTTATTGAAACAATCTAAAAGTGAGCAGGATTGTTTACATAGGAAAACAGCTTCAATGACAAAATGCATTCAACTACTGCATTGGACCTCAGTACTACAGAAATTACCACTGATAGAGAAAGGTACGACCGACCTCAACACTGACGAAAGAAAACTTACTGCTAAAGACAAAGTACAAACATTGATCCAAACACAAGAAATATCTACCCCACCGTATAATACGCTACTACTAAAAGGACCCAAACTGAGAAACACGATCCCACCACATTTATTACCCACACTAGCAAACAACAGTTCACCATCGAAGGCATTTAAACGACGTGAAACGTCCTCACTACTACAGGTAGCGTTACTGTCATAAAACAAGCTACTTTGAAGGTATCAACACAACGACGTACTGTTGCGGCGGACTATTAGGTTCGAGATATTTAGGCGTTAACCTACAACATAGCATGTTAAAAGATAAACGCAACAGGGACACTTAAAAGCATAGAGGCGCCTTTTTAAATATTTCATTTTTCGTAAAATACAAAGTGAGCAAACATAAATTTAACTATTCTCAAAAAGAAAAAAGAATGGTGTACGACCTTCGCCCTCACAAAACCCTCTTCCGTGTTCTTACCAGAAGGAGCTTCTGAGATGTTTGAACTACCGTAGGTGATTTATGCACTTTAAGTTTAGCCAAGAAGAACTCTTAATACCAAGCAAGACCATGGTGTAGAACATGCAGCCGGCAACGTACTTGTTAAAAAAGCCTTGACAGGTAGATAAAAATACCATCACGTGTGCCTTTTTTCTAATTTTTGCAAAAATAAATAAGTTTGCTTTTCCAAAATGTAGGTCTTTCTTTTAAAACATCAATAAACTATCCAACGAACATAGCTTATATGAACTGTCCTGTCAAACATGTGCAGATCCAAACAGACTAAATGGCTGTGACTACCACTGTACTGGAGGTGGAACATACATATGTGCCGACGGGTTCTAATTGATGGGAAATGACTACATTTTACCGAAGGAGTGTGGCTGTTATTGGAAGATGAAGGTGTAATAATTAAGGTTAGTTGATTATCAATATTCCATGATCACAACTATAAAGTCAAATTGGGAGCATGTAAGGGATGTTTCGAAAAAATATTTTAACATATTAGTGCATGAAGTGCTGGCACATTCATTATATGAAGTGTTCAGACATAACTACACATAAACAGGCATAGGGAGTTCAAAAAGGAAAAATTACCTGAAGAAGAAACAAATAGAAAAAGTTTATGTCAAATAGTAAAAGTTTTATGCCAAGCCGTACGAGTGACAAGTTAAACTCTGAAAATATTCAGAACTTTTCCCTGTGAAAAGTATGTGTTGTAAATGTCACGGGTAAGGTAAAGCAGACACGACCGGACGAAATACTACGAGAAAACACGACGTGCCTTCACTTCAGCCTTAAAAGTTTATTGCACTAAACCAGGGAGTTGCCAGAGATCAAACTAAAAACCCTGAAATAAATGTAAAATAATACAGAAAGTGTGTACAAATATACATCGTAATTTGGTACTTGGTTAAAGATAGCCTAGATAATATAAACGCAAAAGAATGAAAGTGACTGACATTTCTGTGCCTCGTGTTTCTGAGGCGCAGTATGTACGCATGCATTGCTCTCAACCAGAGTTGTAACAAGTCAAGTCACTGACTCGGACTCGAGTCGACTCGAGTCGGATATTTGACTTGACTTGGTCAATAGCCAAAATGACTTGAATTGACTTGACTCGAGTCACCACCTAAAATGACTTGACTTGACTCGGACTCGAGCATAGCATGACTCGAGTCCAATTGAAGACTCGAGTCAGGACAAATGACTCGAGTCTCCTGCTGCGACTCGAGTCTCCTGCTGCGTCTCGAGTCCTTTTACGTGACTGATGTTTGTAAATGTATCCAGTTGTGGACTGTACATGTGCATATCGCGAGGTAGACGCGGCCGCAACACACAGTGCCCGTGTGTGGACAATACCAGCACTGCATACCTATAGTATAGTTGTCACTTGACGAACGGGCCAAGCCGGGCAGTTTGACGAATCCGCACTAACTGCTGCGGAAGTTGTCATATCAGAGTATGTACACATCATGCCAGGTATGAACCATTACGGTCACCGATCTCAGTAGTTTCGATGGAAAAGCGACATGTTGCACAGACAGGGTTGCCATCTGGATGATTCCTAGTGTGGTTCAGGGACATTTTTACGATATTTGTAATATGAGTCTGTTCATTTTTTCCTCTCTATAATAATTTTGTTGCCTCTGCGTAAAACAGCACTCAATAATATTGCCTGTGCAACTCTGATGGGACTGTATAGTTCTCAGTGAAGGTACATGCACAGCCGGTAGCCGATAGCTCCCTATGCATTGTCCTTACCACGACCATTGAAAATCCGGGGTCTTCGACCAGCACAGTGGTGGTCGAGCTTGATATTTTTCTTATAGCAAAGCTAGGACCTAAATTCCTTACTTACTGTCATAACTTTCCCTTTTAAAATTTTTAACTTATTATGTAGTTGTTTTTGAAAACTTGAAAAAATAATAAAAACAATAAAAAAAAACTAAGTGATGCCAGACAAGAGAACCTATAAGTAAATTTTTAATAGCTTATTATGATTAAAGTTTGCAATTTTAAATGAAGGAAAACATTGATACCAAATACCATAATGCTTGGAAGATTTTTCACTGCGCGCTTCGCGCTCACCCCCAGAGAAAATTGACTAATACAATTTAAAATTTTGTCTTGCACGGTAAGATTTCTTTCAAAGCATGGGCCTCTCCTACGCGCCACACTATTGTGACTTGAAGCTCTGACATAAGAGTCACTGAAAGTACTGTACGTCATTCAATGCACCCTGGTCCTTGAAAAAAAATCCCAAACTCTAACCATGTGTAGGGAATCACATCTCTCGATATATTTTTCGGCGTGCTTCCCCTTCATGAGCCTGAAATAAATTGATGTCTCATTAGCACTGCTGTACGGCTGTGCGTAGGAAACTTTGTGGAATTGTCTCGTTATTATTTCCTGTAGGACAGATTGAGTAAATTACTATTTCCAAAACCTTGCTACAACTCTCGCTGTCCACTTTCTCGACCAACTACTACCATCCTCAACAAATTAGCTGACGGTTACCCAGTGACGTAGCTATAGGGAGGGGGCTTGGGGTGCGAGCCCCCACAAATTCGCCGCCCCCGGGAGCCCCTCCCACTGGTGATTTGGGCGAAAAAAGTTCACCCACTCTGAATAAGTTTGAATGGATTCAGATTGATTGTGACAAAACTCAATGTGTTTGAGAATAAAATAAAATCAAAGTTTACGTTTTTCCACCAAAATTTCACATCTTGATGGCTGCTATCAAGTCTTGCAAGTGCCATTTCCGGCGATCTGAGATGTATTAAAACCTTAAATTTCTTGGAACGTTCCGCGCCAACCTATGGTGGCGCTCCGCTTAGATAGTAAACGCAGTGGCGTACACAGGGGGAAGGCCATTGGGCCATGCCCCCTCACTTATGCCGATTTGTTTTAGTTCCAAAAAATACGTAAATTTTTTAACACAAATTTTACTTGAAAAGGTAGCATATGTGGCACCAGATTACATGTAAGGACACCTAATTTTTCAAAAATTTCCCCTCCCCTTAGACCCCTTCCCCAGCCCGGCGATCACACAACATACTGGAAGCCCCCCCCCTTCCATGAGAGAAATCCTGGGTACGCCAAAGAGTAAAACGGAATTCAGACTTGCAACCCTTGGACAAAACGTCTGGCCAGCTCAGCTAATCCGTCCTCGCAGAAATGTGTAATAAAAAATAAAATCAAACTTTACATTTTGTTCACATAAATTGCACTTCTTGATGGCTGCTATCAAGGCTGGCAAGTGCCATTGCCGGCGATTATTTCAGCCCGCTTCGCGCGCACCTACCCTGAGTTGTGGATCTCACATTTATAAAATTATTGTTCCGAAGGGGGTCACCCCCTCCCCTTAGACCCCGAGACTAACCTTTGGCAGTTCACACGGGTTTTCCCCCTCCTCCATTTTCAGAAATCAAATCCTGCCCCTGGTCACTGTGGCCATTTTCATTCATTATTGACGGAGAGTTTATTTCCGAGAAGTAGACAGTGCTACTGCTAGGTCATTGACCTCCTTGTTCGATACAAGTGTATGTTACGCCATGGCTTAGCCATCTGTGGATCATTGTGCGACGACATCTAACGTTAGGCCTACGTGGCAAAGTGAAAGTGAAATTGTGCCACGGCCAGCAGATATACATTAATATTGCTTGCCTGAGTAGTTACAGCATTCGTGTGTGGGCACAAGACATGTATGGTACCTTGGAATGTGTAACGTACTCCTAGAAAATTTCATGTAAAGATATGTGAAAACAATGTACCTGTGGCATACCATATAGAAAAAGATTGCAGTCAGTGACAGGTACACTTCAGAGGCAGAAAGGAACCAGTTGTCTAAAGGTCATACCAAAGAAGAAATACCAGTTTCAAATTTACTATGATTATGTACTAGTGTGACTTGTGTTGACTTGTAAACACCAGCAACTGACTCGAGTTGACTCGACCAAAATTTCTGACTTGAATTGACTTGACTTGAAAATGTGCTTGACTTGACTTGACTTGAAAATGTGCTTAACTTGACTTGACTTGAAATTGTGACGAATGACTTGACTTGACTTGTGACTCGACCAAAGGGTGACTTGTTACAACACTGCTCTCAACTAACATTTATACACGTAAATACATTAACAATTAGCTCCTTGACTTTCTCTTTACAGATATTTTATCGTTGCATATTTTATTTACACGTTTTACGTTGAGCAAATTTACCGACTACAGTGCGTCCCCTGACCCAACCACATTTTTTCTAAAGCTAAGTGTTAGGTTTGTAAATAACATGAAACATATCAAAACAGTACTTACCGCACTAAGTTAAGTTTCCTCCTTTTGCAGGAGAACGGCAGGCTTTAATTAAGTATGGTGATTACGACATTTTAACGATAAAATACCAGCGTCGGGGAGCCAAAATTACTCCAGCAAACTCTAAACTAGTTCACAAAGACTCTTATCTGGAACTACTTCAGAATAACGCCCAACGGACATTGCGTGCAACTGCTATGGGCCTGAAATGACGAATGCGGGTAGATCCAGCAACCCTCTCGTATCCAGAACCGAAATTCAATGTCACACCTTAGCTTTTCCTAGCTCCTGAAACCTCTCAAATTCTCCTTTTTGTGCAAATTATGCTGAAGAAAAATATATAAACCCAGCAAACACTCGTAGCAAGATCCGTGAAGCAAACAAAGCGCATTAAAATTTCGACACTTGCTGCAGCGAACTTTATGTTACAGACAAAAAAAGGATAGAGCATATGAATATTCATGAGGTAAATTTCCACAGCTGCCCAGTAGACTTGAGTCAAGTGCTTTTAAACTTGTGCCAAGCATACTCGTGACAGTACCTCATCCTAACTTTTGTTCTCATCAACGTTCTATTCTTTTACAATATGAATGACTACGATGACTTGAAAACATGAAATTAACGTGTTACCAATTTGACGACTGGAGAAATTCAAGTGACCATTCACTCACACAAATCATTAAGGGACTCTACCCAAGATGAGACATCCACATGCTAACAAGCATCGACATGCTAACAAGCATCAATAATTCTTATTTAAAGATATCGTGTCTTGAAGTCTCCAACGTTTAACATCTGGTGGCAAGAGATTACTCTTGATTGCCAAGTACAACGGGATTCTTCCAACAAAGCACAACATGTACATTCTAAGTATTAGACTTTTCCAGCATACGTTGCGTCTTGAACTAACAGAATAAGGAGTCTAAGAACGCTGGTAACCACAGTGGCCTTTGACCTTCGACAGGTTCTCCATTCGAAAAATTCGCATACTTTATCGTTAAGTGTCACTATAACCTCGTTGAGGTATTCTGTTAAACAGGTACGTGTCACAAGCACACACTCACAAGCCTACCTATCTGTTAATACACATTTAATAACTAATGCTTAATTTACTTTTACCATAACAACCACAAAGTGGAATGAAATTATTCTTAACCATTTATTCAATCATAGGAGTAGGAAATGGGGAAGGAAGTATGATTTTTGACCCCTCAATTGAAGGACGAAACCCCTTATTTGTTCCTTTTGTAAATTTTTCAATAAGTTTCAGTAAGTTTCCTTAAAATTTGTCCAATGTAATGAACCAGTAGTAGTTTTAGTAGGCCGCAAAGCATTGTTCCTGGGCAGTACCCAAAGGTAAACAAGGGATAACTATCAGGAGTGTTGACATACCCAGAAGAAAAGAAGACCACATCCTTAATATGGACCTATCAGTAGCGGCCTAGTAGCCAACTCACTGCAGCCCCAGTCAAAGATAGGTCGCTCGGCTGTAGCCCGGTAGTTGTATACTTCTTCCAGATTTTCCACATAAGTACTTTTGAATATGAACGCAGAGTGACTGGTTTGAAGTTCATGGACCTACTGATTGGTCTGTTTCTATGGTATCTTCACTAGCGCACTTTATAATACATGCCTTTAAACTCTTACGCGCTAACAACGGAAAAGGAACCAAAGTGTTCGTTTTCCAAGAGCGCAGTAGTGTAAGTCAATTATACCGGACAATACACAGAGAAATGTATTATTGGCGTACAGAACGCGTTGTTAATGTGCCCACACATCAACTCTTTAAAAAATGGAATTTTCTGTAACGCGTCCTTAGGTTTTTTCGCAGATCACCGAATAGAATCCACACTTCCGCCCCGATAATTGAGCCTCCATGTAGGTTCAGCTCGTTTTACAGTGTAGGTATAGGAGTTAAATGGTATCTATGCACCAAATCCTTACGTTTTGTTCCGTTTTGTATCATATTTGCGTCTCGAGAGTTGCATCTCATGCATAATATATTTTTTTTCACTTGATATACTGTCCGGATTGGGGGAACTATGTTTGTAATATCTTTGTAGGAATTAGGGTTTCTATATGTATATCGTATAAAGGTACTAGGAACTAGAGACCCTATAGGGTCTCTAGTAGGAAGTAGAGTTCCTATATAGAGAGAGTTGCGACATAGGGGGTCCAAAAAATTACGTCATGGGCGCCATTTTGTGGCCAACCAAAACTGAACTTTCGTACCGTCTGACCTCGACCGTACCGTACGCGTACCACACAGTATACTGTTTGCATGGTGAGCTCCTGCGAACCAACTGACGATGCCTGGCTGTTGTGCATTTGGTTGCACAAATCGGTGCAGCAAGGGTTTCAAACTGTACCGCTTCCCCACAGATCCCCAAAGAAGAAAGCTGTGGGAAGTCAAAATCAGTCGTGTTGGCTGGAAAGCTTCAAATTCTTCAAGATTATGCGAGGTAGGTAGCCTCGGCGGCCCTGGCACTGTGCAGCAACGTATCGTTAGTGTAACGTTACATTACACTTCAGTTGCATACTGTTGAATAACGTTAGGCCAAGGCTATGTGAACAGTAAAGAGATGGTTGCCTTAATTTAACAAGTGTTAAGAAATAAAGCCTGCTAATGTAGAGAAGGAAGTGATTACTTGCAGCCTTCCAAGGCAGCCCTGCAGTTAATTTGGTAATTATGACATCTCATTCTGGGTGCTCTCGATGGCATTAAGCTAGCCTAGGCCTATTAAATTTTCATGTGATGCCATTCATCACTGCACTAACGTTAGATAGCCTAAGATATGCAACAGCGCCTAACGCTATCCTTCAAATATTAACTATTATCACTATTAAATTGGTTTCAAAAATTTACCCATCAAAATTTTCCTTCATGTATGACCCTTACGTTTGTTGCAGAATGATGAAGTACAAAGACATGGAGGATTTTTTAGAACTTATTCCAAGTCCCCTATGGAGTAAACTCTCCCATATATTGGTTTAAAGGTCCAAAGGTATGGTCCTACATTGAAACACAAAGGAAAACACAAGTGTTTTAACAATGGTGGGGGAAGTGATATCAATGCCCTTACTGCAACATAAGTTCCACTGTTAGGTATTTAAACAAACAGTATATGCAGACACCTCAAATTCTGTTTTCACATATCTTTGAGGACCAGATATCGTACTTTTAAAATAGTGAATTTATTGGTCACAAACCAGAATGCGACAAAATTTAGTTCCTTTGTTCACATGTGCAAAATAGTTTTTTCTTGAGTAAAACATGCCTTTTATGGTGGTTTTAAATGGACAGGTGCACTGTACAGGTTTTGGGAATGACAGCGGTTCACTTTCTCTCAACTGATAAAGTGATTAACTGGCCATATTTTTTGTTAGAGATCAGCTTGGAATTCCCTACTAAACTCCCAAACGGTGTTATATGAGTGGTGGTTAGAAATCTAATTGTGCTGGGGCCGTTTGGTGTGTTGGGTTGGTTTTTCTTTTTGTTTTTCAGTTAAGGTATGGTATTGGGACTTTCAGGGGCATCCTTATGTGTTGGCATTAATGCACCCTCCTTTTTTTTGCCCTTTAATCCTGTTTATTGTTATGTTGTATGTTTTAAGTAGTTTGTATATGGTTTTGTAACAGCGGAGTTGCATCACACCAGTGCCCCCTAAGGTCGGTTAAAAAACCGTCAATTTGGATGTCCACAACATTGATGGTTTTAAACAAAGTGGGGGGGGGATCATTGAGACGTTAACAGAGGGTCCCCAAACAGCAATTTGGATGTTCAGTAACTTATAAAAAAACATGTTTTATCAAGCCGAAACCATTCCTGAAGAAGACAAAATTATGTGCACCCATAAGCATCAGTACAAGCACTGCCCTTAGACAACCTTCCAAAACTGGAACTTACAGTAGGATCCCATACAGAACAGTAAAAACTTTGCACAAGTAATGTTGACACTAATTTCTGTGTATGTATACCAGCTTGTATTTAAGAATTGAAAGTGTGGTAGGTTTGTTCAATGTTTACAATATACCCAAACAATAGGGGACACAAACCCTAAACAAAGGTATTTGTCTTTATACTATACTATTAGTACCTTTCAAAATTTCAGTTTTCATATATCAATACATGTGTGGCCCGTCTTGTTGAGTGCTAAGTGAAAATCACTAAAATTACAATGGAAAAACATATTTGTCATGGAATATAAGTTGATTTTTTTTCATTTTATTCATGGAAAGCAGGGATTCCGGCCAGAAAACTTCAAAAAGGGGGGGGGGGGGGGGATTGTAATTACCTGCTTAAGCCCGAGTGCCGTGTGTAGAATTCGAGTTGCTGAGTCGTCACTTGGCCAAAGTTAACAAGTGTGGGTTTCAGGAGATCAAGGCAAAAGCTTAACTTCAAGGACCCCCTTATAAGGTGCAATCTGAAAGGTTTTAAACTGGCCATTTACTTTATGAAAAGTTCAAAACATGTGCTTGCAAAAGTTGTCCTCTTCTTTAAAGTAAAGAAACCAAGAATATTGACATTTTTTATAGTTTTATGGAAATGAAAGGGGGGATTGTCCCCCCTTTCCCTTCCCCTGGGCAAGGTGGGGAGCAAATCCCCCCCTTGTGTAACCCCCCTTGTACGGGAAGCCCTGGTAAGGGTTATTACCGACATGTGAAACTGATCAAAATAATCAATATTATTTTTTTTACTTCACACAATTTTTTCTACCTGATACCAACAAGACAATAGAAAATTTAGGTTTTTTGAAAAAACAATTTTTTTGGGTCCCCAGTAGTTACGTTGTTGTTTTGGGGGGGGGGGGGGCACAATGGTATTTTTCAAACATACTTTTACCAATATTTTGTATAGTCCATTTTATTTGGCAAGATATCACGCAGGACTAATGAAAGTGCACCAGAAAAGTAAGTTGGAAATGTCTTCCCTCCTGCGGATAGAATGCCCTTGTACCACTGTGTACAAAGCAAATTCCAACAAAACTTCATCAATTTAGGAATAAATGAGGAATGTTTTACAACATTCAAAGCCATAAAAGTATGTAATAAAAGGATATTTACTACAAATTGTTATAAATGGGAACAAAACACACTTTAAAGATGTTTTGTATCCTCTGAAATATAAATCAAAATCAGTACTTTCTAATTATTTTGTTTTTCAGGTATTTCAGTGTCGAACAGATGGAAACACAAACTTTTTTCGAAAATGGATTGATTACAAGGAAGGGTTTGGCGACCTCCAAAATGAATTGTGGCTTGGTAATGAAAAACTTTCTTATCTAACAAACCAAACAACTAACCAACTGAAAATTACATTGAAGTTAAATGCAACTTACCACTGGTTTCTTTACGATGATTTCAAAATTGGAGATGAAAGCGCGAACTACGCTTTGAATGGACTTGGCAACTATAACGGCTCCAAAGGTTTGTTAATGTCCGTTTCTATTTCTGTTCCAATTCAATTTCTGTTTGTTAATTCAAGTTGTAGAATAAGGTACTAAATTTTTATCTTGATATTAATTGGTAAGCATTTCGGACATAGGATATACTCTTTTAAAAATAGCTGTAAATTAACAGACATTTTTTACAGCTTTTCAGCTTTGCTTTTATCTGTGAAACCTTTTACTATTTTGCTATTGAAATAACGTTATATCAGCTTCGAAACCACTAATTTTGCCTGAAGGTTTGGATTTTCAAACATTAAAGTTAACGTTTGTCAACATTAAAACATACCTGGGAGTGATATTTTAGTACTTTAACGGACTTTCCTGCAATTTCACATGCCTTTTGGAAAAGTTCCTTAATACAAATAAAGGCTTAGATTTTACAGTATTTAATGCACTTTTATGCAATAATTACATAAAGTTGAAAAGAAACTTTCTATTTAAGCTTTTTTTTCATGCTTACAGATTAAATGTAAAATGTATAATTTGATTTCAAAATTAATTAAAAAAGCAAAATTTGTTTATCACTTTACGTTCTTTGTTATTTCAATATGACTTTTTACTGGTAATAGTGTGCCCCAAATGACAAATGTACTGTTATGTCATCATATTTTTTATCACAAATTATACATTGATTTTATCAAAAGTAAAAACAAAAGTTTTTAAAGTTTGCCCCTTAATACCAACGAGGAATTTTTCGCTTGCTTCATTTGACAGAGTTTGACTACATGTCTGTGCATAAATACCAAGGGTTTACTACATTTGACCGTGACAACGATATTCATCCACGCTTGAACTGCGCAGTTCGTCACTTTGGTGCTTGGTGGTATAAGGAATGCTATCGAATGATTTTACATGGAGCTTATGGAGGCACATATGATTTTGGTATCTGTTTGTGGAATCCAAGTATTAGGCCCTCAGAGATAGACTGTAATATTTAGTTCACGGAGATGAGCATAAAACCAATCTAAGTTTCTTTTTGTGTTAAATAGTTAGTAATTCCAGTTGAAAATGTGTTTATACAGCAAATATTTCCTTTACCCGAGCTCGTGGGCTATGACAGTGCAGGTACCAATATTTATAAGCTTACTTAATCAATTAAAAATGATGATTGTAACTTTGATTGAAATGAAGCGTTTGAACAATGTAGAAAAGATAAGTTACTTTCATAAACAAATCAAAAATGTGTGATCTGGGATTCGAAATTGACAATTATTGGACTTATAAGCCTTTAGAAAGCTTTCTGTGTTTTTATATCCGTTTTGAGATGTACATTCTTCCTGTTTTCTCATCTACCATTGGAAATGTTTACATTCGGTTTACTCAGTGTGAGGTTTTGCTAAGTATGTTGGATCAGATTTTAAGACCAGCAAATCATTTTAGATCAACTCAGTGCCGTTGAAATATAACTTGAATGTGGGAACTAAACAATCTAAAATGTGAACACGGTAAAGCTATGAGTTCAATAGTGAGTGTTTTGTAGGAGGCGTAGAATTCACAGTTTGTTAAACCTCTTCTGTGGTCCAGCACAATGCTCCGTCACGTTTTGTGGAACCATAAATCCCTGTTGGACCTTTCCGGACCCAATGGAACAAAAAAGAGACAAGACTTAATAACTGATTCGATCATGAATGAAAATCAACCCAAGTACTGGTATAGCCTTTGAACAAGGTAAAAATGAAAGAAGAAACCAGAAGGAAAATTAGGCCACACGGGTTTGAACCCGGGACGGTCGCTGTCCGGGGAGACTGCCTTGCCCACTGCACCGCCGTGACTAACGTAATTTTAGGTTCGAACCAAGGTACAAATACCGCAAGCTACAATATCTCCCTCCTTGTTACCACGCAGTGTGGCTCATCATGAAACTTGGAACCCTGTCCCCACATGGTCTACACGTTAGACTTGAACTGTTGTAACTCAGCAATTCCTGCCTTGTTTTTACCTGTGGTAACCAATTAACAGTGCCTATTTTCCTAGCCGGTTTTACGTGCCCAATTTTATTTTGTACTTTGACTTGTACGTTTGGCCGTGTCAACAATCAGTTGCATTTTTGCCACCTCATGAAAGGTTTAAACCCGAAACGTCGTAGAATTTTTCACAAACTTTTAGCACTATTTAGTACTTCTTATTTACCTTTCTACTGTAATTCATAAGTGCTACCCAATACTTTGACTTTATATCTATCTATCTATCTATCTATCTATCTATCTATCTATCTATCTATCTATCTATCTATCTATCTATCTATTTCTCTAATTCGGCACTTAGGGGGAAAGTGTGTTGAAAAGTCGACCTTAAGGGGAAAAAAAACATTTGGGTGAAATTAAGTTTCGCCTTAACGTTTCCACACACTTTTTCTATAGGAATACGTAAATTTACAAGGGCGCCATCTTTCATTTACAAACTAGATCCATTACTTCAAATCCATCAAATTTACGACACCTAGGTGTTAACACGAACGGATGGCTGCCCATGAAATAACGTATTATATTTTTAGACGTTAGGCGAATTTATTTCTTATGTATTTTATTATCTTTTTTCGCCCCTCTCTCTCTCTAACAATTCTCTCTCTCTAAGGTGGGAATTAGCGTTATATAATATATATATATATATATATATATATATATATATATATATATATATATATATATATATATATATACTTTGGCGACACGGTAAAAAATGGTCACTTTGGGTGACAACCAGTTAATTAAATATATTTGCATATTCATGCAGGTAAAAATTGGACAAAAAATGCCTTCATGATCTTTAGGAAAGCCCTCAAGTTGAATATATGTCCAATAACCTGTGTGACACACGCACAACGTTTAATTAAATAAAACAGAAATGAACTGAAATTGCGCAATAAGGGTGTGTACACCTAACATACCAATTTTTTACATGCATGATACACACCCCCAAATTTCAATAGTAAATTAATACATAATGGCATTCTAGTGTAACTTACCAATAGTAACCCCAAACAAAGGGCGCTAGGATACTTTTATATATTTCAAAACTTTTGAAATAGCATGCAGGAAATGGCTGTTATAACGTTTTAAACATTTAGGCGACACGTCTGGGAATCTCTTCGAAAGTTCAACAATAAACGAACCAAGTAAAAATTTCATCATTTGCAACCATTTTGCATCAGCCCTAAGATTGTCGTCTTATGGCTAAAAAATACGTCAGACATGATTCAGTGAGTTTCGAATATTAGAATTTTATTATGAAAGAAATAGCATAATGGAAAACGGGGTTTCTTTAGTTGAAAATAATGAAGTGACAACAAGTGAGTTGAGGACACGTGTCCAAGAGATGTCTAGGTTCGGGCTACATTTTCAGTCAGTATAAATCCCATTTCGTCTGCTGCATCTTACGACCAATGTACGGGAGATTTCTCCTTTTGGGAGAAACTAGAGTACTCCCCCCAAACAGGAGAACAATTGGTCGTTTACCGCCAGTTTGCCTAGTTTACCTAGTTCAATTCTATATGTTCTTTGTAAACATTTTCAGTTGTGAATGGTTTTTGGAACCTCTTGCAAAGTTTATGTGCCTACTGTAATGAATTAAAATGTACATTCGCTTGGTGTATTGTCATACTTACTAAAATTTGTCCTAATCGGCGGTTCACCGTCGGTGTTGGACAGAAACGCAAGTTCTTGAGTGGTATTCGTTCTTGTCCACATTAGGCCAGTAAGCCTATATACCATGTTGAATAAGGTCCCCCCCCCCCCCCATTCGGGAGAATTTTGCTTTTCTCGCAAATGGAAAAGTCTCCCGGACTTATGACAGTTATTACAAAAGATGAGAGTACAATTCTTGTAAGTTGTAGGTATTTTTATAGGAAAATTTTAGTACTGCATAGAAGGGCAAGGGGAAGTATGAAATAATGCCGTCCTTGGGACTTGTGGTCTACGTACCTCTAAGCACAAGACTTCAAGCCGTGGTCAGAAGGAGAAGGGGGCAGTGACCCTGTAAAATTAAACAGTACCATTGCCGTAATGCATTTTAATATTTCTCGCCCCTAAAAATGTTTCACCACGTGGAAACTACCCCCTTTGAGTGTACTACCATTTTAAGCTATGGGACTACCAGACTCTGAGAGATTGTAGTGGCTGTCTGAGATGAATCGTGGTTATGTGTGATCGACGACCTTAGGGTATCAAGGGTAAACTCGTCCCCTTTGAAAAGCTCGGAAGGATCTAATGTCCTTGGAGACATCCTTGGTTGGAGCAGTATTTTACACATACGGAGGTAGATGTATGGTCAAAAATGTTTACATTTCAGATATCCTGTCCGAGTGGATTCTCTAGGTTTTTTTTACTGTATCTACATCGTACATATGATATGATGTGATGGATAATCAAGGTGTATGAATAATGGTAAACATGGTTAACTTTGAATTTCGTAGAATATTGGTATGCAAACGTAGTTTAAAATAAAGCAGTAGCTTCTTTATCCATTGGTTATTAAGTTGGGATTTTTAGCCTGCAAAGTAACTATAGCTGCTGTTGTGTGAATTACTTTTCTCTGGATGAGGGTAAATGTAATACTTTTAACATGGAGCTCCGCCATTAGTGGGGGAGCAGCGAACCAAGAAAATGTTTGCTAAAAGCGCATCCCAGGACTTGCTAGTTACATTGCAATATATTTAATATGGACATATCATGTTCTAGAGAATCCCATACCCTCCCTCCCCTCACTACAAACATGGGTATTAAGGAAGAGCCTGTGTAAAGGAGTATTCCTCTTCATTGAACGAGACAAAAACACACACACACACACACACACAAAAGAAAAATTATAATAAATGAAAAAATCTCCTCCAGTAGAAAGGATTTCAGGAGACAATTCCTTTGACAGGATTGGTTCCTCAATGACAGTAATAAGAAATTTCGTGTGTAAAAGTGATAACATATGTGTACTTACCTTGTTTTTCTACATGAAAGTAAATCGTGGCAAAGATGGTGCCCCAAATCGTGACAAGTCATATTTGACGTTCTCGGATTGATTTAAACCTAAAGATGGGGAACATGGCATCCAAATATCCAAAAATTTACAGCTCCCCACGTCATATAGGAATCATATAGTAAACAGTTTGGGAAGATCCAATTCTTTGACTCTCTGAAAGAAGGGACTAGTCTTCCACCGTACTCTTGCCGCACCACCAGCATCTCTTACCATAGGCATAGGAGTTATTCTCGACTGGAAGGAGGGGGTTGAACGTTGTTTCTGACAGCAGACCTTGGGTAGGGGTGTAAGGGGAGGGGTGGAAATTTTTTGAATATTTGAAGGTTCTTACATGAAGTTTGGTGCAATATATTGGACAAATGTTCAGGAAAATCACAGCAAATATTTGACATTTTTACAAAATGAACAAATAAGGGGGTTTGTCCTTGCATTTGGGGGAGAAGGCGGAAGTATAGTTCCGCCCTACCACAGTTTTGACCGGGGAGGGGCTGAAACCGCCCTCCCAGCCGCCCGCTTCCTAAGCTTACATCTCTTACTGACTGTAACCAATATCCTTTCCCTTTCCATATGTTCTGTAAAACTTAAATGCTTCTTCCAAGCGCGATCATTCAAACTATAATTTATTAAACAAATTTTTATAAGCTGTCACAATCGTGATAAACAGCTAATGCAAGAGGAAAAACCGTCAAATTTACAAAAATTGCTGGCCACCACGCGTGGCCTACTTATGGACCGGGTCGAACGATAAGGTGGAATGGAGCAGCCTGAAACGTGTCTGAACCCCCAAAACTAGACATTTTAGAGACTTGGGTACACCCCATTCCCTATGTAATTTAAACCTCCTGCACTATATTATTCCGTCTAAGCCGTCATTTACAGTCCCATTTCCATGAAATGATTCACACCTATTCGTCGTCCTATGAAATAATCCAATAATACATAAATATACTGATATTAAAACGATTTACCTCAAATATTGATAAAGTCTTCATTTTTCTAAAGAGTTTGTAAGTGTCAGTGATAGTTTGCATCCTCATTAAAAATAATACGAATGGCCCTTTTCTGAAAGATGCTCTCTAAATATAAAGAGTGAAAATCTACCAAAAGATTGACTACAGAGACCACTTTCTGTTTCAAGTGGAATCCCACTCTCCATCGAGTCCCATTTTCACTCCTTTAGAGTTAAATACCACTCCGGCCAGAGTGGAATTTCAGTCGATTTCCACTCGAAAAAAGAGTGGTCACTGTAGGCAATTGTCGGAGAGTGATTTTTACTCTTTAACATTAAGAGAGTGTGAAGTGACAATAGTAGGTAAGTACTATTGCACACAACAATACAATAATTTGATTACGCGAAAATTAGAACATTGTGAAGTGTGATAACTTAGACTATTTCTTGGTAAAAAACCACGAAGACGATTAAATATACCAGTGGCACACGAAACCTTGTTACAAACATACTGGATGTGTTTTCTCCAAGATAAGATCTGCTAATACCAAGGAATTTACCCGTACTAGATAGAAGAATAAGGGTACCAGTAAAGTAAATACTAGTGATATTGGTTGGATCAAAACTCTTATTGGGGGCCCTAACGACAACTAAAGAAGTCTTATAAACATTGAGGGAGCGTTTGTTTAAACAAAACCATTCGAGTATTTTGCTAAACTCATTTTGTACAGTGTTAAGAAGCGAATCTCAATTGCGGTGGGAGTAAAACAGATTCGTATCATCAGAAAAAAAAATGATAACATGGAGAAGCTTACAATTTTGTGGAGGTTATTAAAGAAAATTATAAACAGGAGAAGACCGAGAATAGAGCGTTGGAGACACCACAAGAAATTAGCCTTGGAGGAGAAGGAACATTATTAAGAGTTACAGACTATGGAACGATCAGAGAGATAACTCTTGGGCCAGGTTAAGGGGGGGGGGGTCCCGAAGGCCATTATAGTGATCAAGTTTGCTGAGAAGAATATCATGATGTACTGTTTTTTTGTTTTTGATAAGTCAAGTAATATCCCTGATACAAATGGTTCTTTCCAAATGCACGAGTTAATAAATCGGTAAAATGAAGTAAGCATTGCAGTCGATCTTCCTAAAAGGAATCTGAATTGATAGTCATACAAAACGTTGAGTTTATTTAAAAGAAATATAGAAGCGAGGAAACATAATTTTCTCGATAACGTTGGAAAAGAATGGAAGTACCGATATTGGTCTATGGTTACTAACACTCGACTTGTCTCCACTTTGTAAATTGGCACAACAGGGTCTTTCTTCAGTAAATTCGGTACACTGCCATTACTGAAGGATAAATTAGAAATACAAAGACTAAGACATCGAAGAAAGAGCAACGTGACTGTATGACAACATTAGGGGGATACCATCGTGTTCAGCCCCAGACTTTATTAATGACATAATAACTGATAATACTTTCACATTATTAGTTGGGTTCAGAAACAGAGTATCACCTACTGGGGAATGAAGACTATTGCTGTAAGTGATAGAACTCACTGGGAATTTTCTGCTGGGTGGCAGGCCGGTACCAATATTTGTGAAGAATTCATTACAAGTGCTGGCATTATCATTACAGAGTTAGAAGTATGATTACTGTTGTACAGGATATACTCAACTTTTCTACGGGAGGTATTCCCCTTGGTGATGGAATTAATACATCCCCAGGTCTTGGTAATATCCCCTTTACCATCCTTAAAGAATTTTATGTGGAATGCATGTTTCACATACATGGAGTGATTACATTTGTGAGACGATTGCAGAATATGTTGTTAGCAGTAAGGTCTTCATCGAAACGCTTCTATAAATATGTTTTATACAATTTCCTTTTCATGGATTCGTGACCATTTCCAACGCTAAAGAGGACTTGCTAGGGAAAAAGAAACCTTTTTGAATCCGGACCGGATTCCTCACCAGCTTAAAGGCTCCCCTTCTGTCTCCTCTCGAAACACTGAACTTTGCAAAAGACACAGGTTCTGGCTAACACCATACACCCTTCCATACAGGTGACAGCAGATTATCCAAGTAATAATAGCAATGGAAAAATGCCAGTCCTAGACCTTAAAGTGTGGATGAAAAAGGTAGAGGTTAATGGACAGAAGGTGAGAAAGATTATACACTCTCATTATATGCAACCCATGGCAACTAGATATGTGGCTAACCGTGGTTCTGCCAGAAGTGTAGAGAATGTGATGGGGCAAGGGAAAGGTATACTGGTGAATCTGCCAATAGTCTTCAAGAAAGATATAAGCAACACAAAGAAAAGCTAAAAACAAGTAAAGAGTCGGTACTTTGGAAACATACAAGGGAGTACCATGGTGGAAAACTTAGTTATATTTTAATATCATTATTATAGTTGTTTCCTCTTCTTGAATGTACTTGAAGTATGACAAAATGGATAATACTCATTTTGTATTTCTCCAAAATTGTTTATCGTAAGAATATAAATATTTCTATAGTCTAAATATAATCATTTTAAGTGTTTATGGAATCTGGTTTACAACTGCACATTTTGCTTTGCACGTAAGGAAAAACTCGATGTGATTATTCAACCCGAGGCAAAAATATTATTTTCCCAGACATGCAAATACCCTATAGCTGACATGTAAAGGAATTCAACTTACATTTGAATACCTGTATATAATCATGAAAGCTATATCAGGTGTCTGATATTAGAGCAACACACTTACAGAACGACTAAGTTGCACATTGAAACTCAACCTGACTTGCAATATTCATATTCGTACAGTGCGCGGTTGGCTTTAAGGGAATCATGTCCCTCGTCTCCGAATAGACTTAGTAACCGCATCATGGGATCAGGCTTTAGGCCTATCAGTTGAGTTATTTAAGTTCAACCTCATAAGGGGACTCTCGTAGAGGCAGTGGCACCGGCAAGGAAGCATGAGAATTGTGGCACACCCCCGCCAATTTCCGAAAAGTTTCGAATCTGTATCCTAGATTGGCTAAAGTTAAAGTTGGTATCTCGCATGATCTTCTTTTATGGTACATTTAGGGGGGCCGTACGTAAAGACAAGAAGAATAGCTACTGGTGCCTTTTGTATTTTGTCTCTTACAATCTTGATTGATGTAACAAATAAAGATAACATTGTCACATGGACTATGGTATGTCATTTGGGAAAATACAGTAGAATCGATTCTGCAGAACATGGACGCTCCCTGATGTATGATTTAACCGTGTATACAATTACCTACATTAATGTCGACCCTTGTAAGTGTACGTTAATCCAAAACACGATGTTTATTGGGTTTATCATTGGAAATAAACAAGTACAAAAAAAGGATGTCATATAATGAATAGTGTTTAATGAAGTATGGAATTATTTTAAGCATATTTTAAGCGAATTATTTTTTTTTTACTAAATGGCACATATTTGTAAGGTTGTCCAACTTGACATTTTACAGGCTGTCAGGCTGAAAGATGTTCTCAAAGATTAAGACGGTTGTAGTGAGCAAACTGCAATAACAGCTATTCAAAAGAAAAGGAAATGTCTAAAGAGCATGCATAAGATCTCTCGAGAACACACCTGGTGCATAAACGTTATACTTAGATTAGCGGCTCAAAGACCCTGGATGTTGGCATTCTGTTAACGATGTAATATAGCCATTAGAAATTTGGCATTGTGCAAGGTTATCAAGTCAATCATATGTATGAGTTTATACTTTTTTGAATAAATTGTAAAAGCCTACCATTAGATCAAGGAATGAGCTAAGCCTAATCATTAGAATGTCCGTAGAAGTTTTCATGTGCCTTTCCCTCTTTCCAGTGGACAAGCTGTTGGTCACCGCTCAAGCACACAAGGGTTAATTAACGTCTGCAGATGACGTAAACTCTTAACGTTCAAATATCCAACAAAAGGTCTTCTGCTTTTAACAAACATACCAACAAGATACACCAGTTGAATGAAAGGAAATAAATTGTAAGCGCAAAGCATAAATAAGAGTTAGAATTGGCTTAGATTCATCGTCATTGCTTAATTGATAGTCGGCATCTTAGAGAGCAGCATGCAATATTGTACACCATGAAGGTTCAGATTTTGAGCCAGAAGAGAATTTTTTATAGGGTGGTGATTCCTGCCTTTTTAGTTCAGTCAAAATTACATTTTCATTTCGGAAGGATATATTGCAAAAATGTGCGGCATCCTGAAATACCTTCAATTTTCTTTATTTTGACATAATGGGTACTTCAATACCTTTCCTATCATATGCGTATCACAAATTGAAAACATCACTTCAGCAAGTTGGTCTGTGCTGTGTTCCAAATTTCTCTTCTAGGGTGGTGAATGTGTTGTGTAAAAGGGTGTTAAATTCGTTGGGTGATAATACTCTGCTGGTGTATATATATCTTCAAATCGGTCCATCCGTTAACCTGGCGTAGATATTTTTCAGCAACATGTTAACTCTTGCCAAAGGTTAACCTTTCAAAGATTAACATTAGTTTGTGTGTAAGTTACATGAAATCTATGGGTAATTGTGGTAAACATTTGCCTTAAATTTATTAGTTACCATCTATTCACTTTTATTATGCCAAAACTTGATCAAAATTTTTAGTCACCATGGACATATTTTGAAGCAAATATTGCGACTTTTTGGCGTGTATATAAGCCTTCTGAAGTATATCTCCATCCTTTGAACGCTTACAACTTTTTAGATATGCCGTATTAATGTACGAAATTTGGTGCGGATATTCTGCATTCATCAATCTTACTATTTCGTCACTTGTTTTTTTAAATTTTATTATCACTGCTGATTAAAATACTGATACAAAATATGTTAAAATTTGGACTGATCTGTAGAAAAACAGGAATGGTTAACATTTGGCCGGATTGAGAGGTATATATATTTATATATATTTATATATATACATATATATACACACACACAAACATATATACATATATATATATATATGTATATATATATATTTCTATAAATTGGGATTTAGGCGAAATATGGTATGAAAAAACGCGACTGTTGGGAGAATTCGACCTTCAGGCGAAAAAACCGTTTCGCCTTAACGTTTTACACACTGTTTTATATGAGAATGCGTAACTCTATACGCAAGTCCGATTTACCACATAATGTTTATGCAATTACTTAGCTGCACACCAACTTACGTGCATGTATCGGTTAACGCTAAGGACTTACGGGCCGTTGAAATAACGTGCATATATATCTCAAAACCAAAAGGGGAAATATAATCTTAAGTATTTAATTGTTTTTGTTTTCGCCTTTTGTATTAGCGGATTTGACCTTTCGCCTAACAGGTCGATCTAGCGTTATATATATATATATATATATATATATATATATATATATATATATATATATATATATATATATATATATATATATATAACGCTAATTCCCACCTTAAGGGGAAATTCTTATATCTGCTTGTACATAGGGCGAAAAAAAGATAATAAAATACATAAAAAATAAATTCGCCCTAACGTCCAAACATATAAATTAACGTTATTTCAATGGCCAGCCATCCGTTCGTGTTAACAGCTAGGTGTCCGTAAATTTGACAACTTTGAAGTAATGGCATCTAGTTTGTAAATCTAAGAGGGCGCCCTTGTAAGTTTACGTATTCTTATAGAAAAAGTGTGTGGAAACGTTAAGGCGAAACTTATATTTCACCCGAAAATTTTTTTCCCCTTAAGGTCGACTTTTCAACAACAAGTTTCCCCCTAAGTGCCGAATTAGAGAAATATATATATATATATATATATATATATATATATATATATATATATATATATATATGTATATATATATATATATATATATATATATATATATATATATATATATATATAACGCTAATTCCCACCTTATGGGGAAATTGTTATATCTGCTTATACATAGGGCGAAAAAAAGATATTGAAATACATAAGAAATAAATTCGCCCTAACGTCTAAAAATATAATTAACGTTATTTCATGGCCAGTCATCCGTTCGTGTTAACAGATAGGTGTCCGTAAATTTGACAACTTTGAAGTAATGGCATCTAGTTTGTAAATCTAAGAGGGCGCCCTTCTAAGTTTACGTATTCCTATAGAAAAAGTGTGTGGAAACGTTAAGGCGAATGAAACTTATATTTCACCCGAAAATTTTTTTTCCCTTAAGGTCGACTTTTCAACAACAAGTTTCCCCCTAAGTGCCGAATTAGAGAAATATTTATATATAGATATATATATATATATATATATATATATATATATATATATATATATATATATAGAAACTGAAGAATGAAGGAAAGAGGACACAGTCGCATAATTGCTTCCTTCAATCTTCAGTTTCTATATTTAGAAGTCGCAACGCCACATCTACACTACATATATATATATATATATATATATATATATATATATATATATATATATATATATATATAGAATTAGTGGTGTCCTACCTCACAAGTTACTACTTCCACCTCAAATTATACAGTGGAGAGGCCTCAACTCCTTTCCTTACATTACTTTCTTTAGTTGTATTCTAATCGAAAAATCTTTACTACGGTTTTTAGATCAGTTTCAAAGAACTGAGACGCTATTCTCTTGTCCAGTTCACTTAATAAAGGATCAATCGTTTTAGGTATTGACACTATCACCAATCAATACAATTTTAGTATCATCAGCGTTTCTTTTGAATTCCGCCTTCTGTATTACAAAGTTTTGCTCTCTATTTTAGGGGCAGCATTTCATTTTACGATTTTTTATGCAATTGGGAGTGCTGTTTACTGTTTACAACAAGATATAGGTTATTGTACGGTTGTTGTGCCTTATATAAGCTACAACAGGGCACATACAACAATTCTGTGTAGACTTGTTATTTTTTGGCATTTTAAAAAACAAAAATACTAGTAATTGAGTGTTTGGTTGTTAATTATGGCTCTTGCTTTCAAAAAATTAACTTAGATTTTTAAATTCACCCTGTTGAAATTTCCGAATGCAGAAAAATACAGCACTCATCATATACAGAACGACATGGTACATAAAAATAATCAAAGCCTAGGTTTGAATCATAATTTTCCCAGCATCGCATGAACAGTCCATTCGTCATACTTTTTACGGGAACATTCTACTATATTCTCCCTTCACTGGGAGTGTAGGCGTAATGCTGAAAGATGGATAACCAGGGCACAATTTAACCTTCCTTGCATGTACTAGTTTCCTTAATTTAGGTATCCCAGATACATTCATTAGAGAAAAAATAAGTTCAAGATGTCAAGCACAATATGTGGGCTTTTTGCCCTTTCATTGTATCGCAAATGTAGAATTTTCAGTCGATAATTACCTCAGTGTAAAAACATCATATTCTTCTGTTGGGGTTTTGAATTGTTTTGAACTGTGTAACGATTGGACTTTGAATGCGAAACCATAGGGCACTGTTTAGCTTACGAACGACTTTTATCAACTTCCAAGAATAATACAATGACAGTATTCAAAAATTTTATATGGTAGCAACTAACTTATTCTTTGAATTGCCAGCCTGGTTTATAATCGTGGAGACATTTCTTTTCTACTTCCTATTTTTAATTCTACGCCAAAAGAAAAAACTAAGCTATACACTATTTATGGAAATGGATTTATTATATACCTCTAGTTGGACGTAATTAAGGCTGTTCATTCCAGCAAAACGAGAAATCTAGGCAATTACCGGAAAATCCAGTACTTGGACATAAACAGCGCTACTAATTTATCATTTAGAAGGTAAGTGATTGCAATTTAAAGACAAGAAAGACCAAATTTGACTCACTTTGGGGCGGTAACAACATCGACAAATTTGTAATCAGATCCTCGTTCGTAGTCTACTTAATATGAGCCTTTTCAGGGTGCACTGCTATATTACAAAGCTTTCTAACTATTGCACCGTATATTGTCACATAATCTGCGTCACAATAAAAGTTGTTGGCCATGTGAAGATAATCCCACAGAACTGACGGTCATACTAGTTTGCAATGAGTAGGGAAAGTATGACAACGAATTGGGAAGTATGCTTTTCGCTGCCACTTTATTTTGGGGACCTCTCAAAGTTGAATGGAACTGGGAGTCTTAAGACACAGGATTTGTCTTTCACAAATACCCATTTCTCAATAATTTTATTGAAAAAAATCAGATTTATGGAAAATTTACATCTTCAATGTAAATTTCGTCAGATTCAAGCTCCGCGAACGATGTAAATGAAAGAAGAAAATTAAGCGTGAGATCTGAATAAATTTACGACTGTTGGACAGCTATAAGACTTACTTTCTGCTGTCAAGAGATAAATTGGCACCACAGAATCAGTTCTGTGTTGGTAATGACTAGGTAAATAAAACGGAGACCCCCATAATTAGGTAAAAATAGCTGTAAGTTATTGTCTTGGATATTTTATTCAAATAAATCTTTTAAATGCTTTTTGAGTAAGAACTTGCTAGTACAAATTTATATTTCAATAGTTGTTTATGTAACATTTGTAAAGCTCAGTGTTCATATTATGGCCATATTTTGTACCCTGCAACAGTTTCTTTTCTTGAGTGCTTATCTTGTCACTATCAGTACGGACTGTACTGGAAGTTTGAACCAAACACTCCAGTTTTTCGAGGCCATTCTGCAGTGACACCATGGAGCTAAAATTAAATTGACACCAACAGATTGACAGAGTGCTCACAATATCGAAACAAAAAACTTAAATGGCATACTCACAATGTGCGTCACTGAGAGTCCAATGAAAGTCGTTACTACCTTCAGTTCTAGTTGTAGATGTGGCAGAAGTAAAATTTGCTTTATCTTTCTCATCCATTGTAAGTATTCTTTAAACGTTTAGGAAAAGCCACGAGACAACTTTCTCTCCCATTTTGGCAAACCATACTTCAAAGCGATGTACATCCTACAAATAATAACTGCCTAAACTTTATCAATTTAAGCCAAGTGTGCGTGTGTTTCCATTTGGGTTGAAGGAAATTTACCCCAAATTGTGAGTAAACCAGGGAGTTGTTATCCGAATGGAGAAAGCACGAAAAGTTTAATTTATGCTAATACTTAAGACCTATTGAAGTGTTAAAAGATTACCAACTATTAGCTGGTGACAAGGCTTACAAGGAATTATGACCTTTATTTAATGCTTTCAACTTGGTTTCTTTCTCATTGCCACATCATTCACCTCTTGTAATACTTTAACACTTTTGATACTTTTAATTGTTCCCCTGAAAATACCTTGACCAAATTGCAGTTAAAGATACGGCAAAACAGGGGAACAGCAGTTGTTAAACAACATCAAAACAGTAAGACAGTATTTCGGCAGCCACGCAATGAGGGTATGGTGATGTTGGAACTTTTTGGTTTAGCTTGAAAATGAGGCAGTTTCACTAGTTGTCACGTTGGTGACTTAAAAACATTTTTTTACGTGTTGAAGACTTATCAAAAGTGTGAGGGATGCCGTACTCTTATTACAGCTAAGATAACATGCGGATCAGTAAGGATCTGCTTTTTCGAGAGTAACTATTGTATAGAGGTTTAAGGGTGACTATAATATCCTCTTGCAAGATGCATCCAACGTCCACACGTCTGTTTCGTGAGTTTTGGGACACTTTCGTCAATTGGCTTACACGGTATGTTAGGTCTATGAGTTCTCGTCTACCTCGCAATGTTGATATTTACACTCAGTACTTGATGTTTCCTCACCTATCCGATATGTCGAGTTGCTCAGTCCTGCTTGTGATGTCGCAAGAAATTATATAGAACATGTGTCTTCGTCCCTGAGCCATAATAGGGTGATTAAAGTTTGTCACATTTACAGCCACGATGCATCTCGGACCCATGAGACGGACACAGGGACAAATTGCATAGTGTATGTAGGCGTTTACATGCATGAATGGTAATGGAGTATGTCTTCAGTAAAAGTGATTCAATACAGCTGGTAACTGATGGCATTGAAAAAAAACTTTGCTGCTAAATAATGTAAAAATATGAATCTTGAGTGTAAACCTATTACAAAAGTGAAATAATGAACAAGTCTGGCTGCTGTAACAAGATGTAAGTTTTTAGAATAATCCAACCAAAGGCAGTGCTTATTAGCTCATTATACCTTGACAACACACACCACCTGTTTTTGATAGTTTACTGGCTTGACTAAACTACAAACTTGAAATTTCTACAGCTGATTTCTTTCTAAAATTTAATTCTCATTGTCAACACACCTTATGAGAGCGGTCCTTTCAGCGAAAGAGATTTCCCCGCTAGTAAATGTTTCGATGGGTCATCTTTCACTGTTTATAAGAAAGCTCTTTATATCCTAATACGTATATTAAACAATAATCTACGAAATGTTGCAATAGTAACCTAATGAACTGTACAGAAAATGTCTTCATTTTGGTCGACTGAAGTAGTTTGAGCAACAACAGTTTGAATTATCTTACAGCTTATCAATATACTGGAAACATGAATCACATCAAATTCTGTGGTTAGCGCTAAAGGTCGATTTGAAAAATTTTACTTCCAATGAAAACGATATCCCCGAACGAGGCTTTTGATTCGGATATTTGATTATAGCAAACTTAAGAAACAGCCCTTTTAGAACATGGGATGATTTCTCATGCATTAACGTCTTCCGTGTACTCCTATGAACAAATAATTTAGCCAAACTTTTGTTCGTATTTCTATCTATTGAGGCAGTGACTAAAAAGTGTGAGCTAGTCGATTTAAATTATACCAGTTTTAGTATGTGTCCCCTTTTCAGTTTTCCTTCGTTGGAAATGTTTGTCCAAGAAATACACTAAAAATAAAAGAGAAAAGCTTCGAGCAGTTTGTGATCGAAGGGTCATTACCATAACTAAAACGGTTGATATTATCCTAACTTTTTATGAAAAAAGGGTTAACGTCATTCTCTTACATTCCTTTATCAGATTTCATGAAAAGGGAAATTTTGAAGATGAGGTACATTTTTGGACAACGGAATTTTCTTCTTATCTTCATTCTATATTCTTCACCATTCAGTTGCGACTTTGTACAAGCGATGGGTAAGTGTGGAATAGGTATCAGCACCCAGGATGATATGCCATCCTGGATGGGGGTGGCTGGCTTTGAATAGTTCTACATAGTCTTAAAGTAACAGAATTTATTACAACTTGTTTTGAATGATCATGTAAACAATTTAATTGGTTCTGAATGGCTTCATTCCAGTTTGAAAGGGAAATTATCAGAAAAAAACATTCAAGACATGAATGGAAACTTTCACAACTATTTACATTTTCTCTGAATTGCTATTCTAATTTTCCCCTTTCCTAGGAACAAGACGTGTATTCTTCAAGCGTAGTGACGTAAAAGTTATGGTTAAATGGTGGAAGCATTTAGTAATTCAGCTCTAATTTTCCATTTAAAGGTTGCAATTAAACACCGAATGTTAAAACCACTATGTCATTCTTTGAATAACCTTCAACAACACGGACCGTGCTAAGGGTACATAAAAGCTCTCTTCAGATTGTTTACATCTTATGAATCCAGAAAATATAACTTTCGAAAATTGAAACCCTTTAACTGTTCTCATGGAGGTTAGGTAATTAGCAGCATAATTACATGATGATTGATATAGTTATTAAGAGATACTGACATGCAAATCTTATTACAAGCAATTGCTCCTTTATAAACTAGCTTATACATTCTGTCTTCACATGTTTTTCATTCAGTCTGAATAGATTTTTCATTCATTAAGAACAGTGTATATTTTGTACAATTTCAATTGTGTAAAGCAGAACAATAACTAAATATTAACTGCTTCGTGCATGGACGATATTAATTTTGTTCAAATCGATGTCTATACTCGACTGCTCGAGGGTAATGAGGATGCTTCTTTTGCAATTTATTCTTGACGAAAGGGGCAAAACCTTAACGATTTCTCCAAAAATCACAACGATTAAAACATAATCGAAGGTGACAGTGTGTACCAGTTTTAACATCATTATTTGAAAATACTAGGCAGAAAAAAGGAAGACGGTTAAATAAATGGAAAACAGTTTCAAAGGAAAGCATATCTGCATGTTCCGTATCGTACCGCACACAGAGTAGGAATTGTGAAGTAATCCTTATCTACAAGACGGATTAAAGAAGCTTAAGTGAACTACATTACAGTGGGAAAAGGTACATCCTTACGAGATAGTGGTCCACTAGCATAAAGAGCAACAAAGCAAAAGTTCAAAATTATTCTTTTTTGTAGCCTTTATGCCGTTTCAAATGAGTTTAAATGTGCCGAATAGGTCCCCTATTCTGTTACTACCATTATTCCTAAACACAATATCAAGGACAATGCTTATTATATAGGCTGAGGGGCTCTTTTAAAGTAGAATATCGTTTTGGTTGGATATTTACAAATGGATTTCTAATGTAAACATCTGATTTAAAGGACAGTATCTGCATTTGGAGGTAAACTGAATAGTCAAAATACTACAACGGAATTTCAATAGAAAACTTCATTTGCATTTTCAATTAAACTTTCTTTTCAGTAGGCTGATTGAAAAGTCAGTACTCTTAAAAACGAAATTTCAATAAATGAATTGCTGTTTTTAGGTTTATGCGACTTTGAGGGTGTGAAGGCTTCAAGACGCATTGGTTTACTAAAGGATCGAGGTACATCAATAGAACCAGAAAAGAATGGTGGTAAGTTATAATCCAGACATTTATGATTATTTAATTTGTTTTTGGTATTATGATTAATGTCCTCGAGATGATGGTAGGCTTAATTGCTACAATTGACCTAATGTGAAATTCAGGCAAGAGAGAATATCATGTCTTCATATTGATGAGCAGTGGAGGCTTTTTATAACGTTTCATACAAGTTTCCCAAATGGAGTGTAAAGTTTGTACGAGTTCCAAGTCTGTCTTGCATTCACATACAAAAACTATAAGGCTATGGAGGAGAAAATTGCATGTAAAGTTTAAAGAAAAACAATTATGAATCTCAGCTTATGATATCATGTGTGCTTGGTCCAAGTTTACTTCTGATTTTAATGTTATAACTTCACTTGCTAATATCCTGAGAACCATAAGTAGGAACCGAATTCAAATTCCTGAATACCCCTTATATTGAACAATCTCCTAAAAGTATAAACGACCGTCCTAGCTGTAAATAACACCAAAATGTTCAAATGATGGTTTCTTTACTTTTTAAGTTCCGGCAATCAAAGCTAAAGAGATGTTAGCAAGCAAGTACTTACCGATGATCTCCAGAGGGATCCCAGAGCATGCATACTCTGATAAGAGTGATGTGGCTCTTTGCTGTATTATTCCTACTACCACGCAGGGTAAAGGGAAGGAATTAACGGCATCTTCTCTTTAGCATCTACTGTTACAGTATAGCCCTCACCACCCACATCAAGCCATATATTCCAGATAAATGTCTGTTATAGTCAGCAGAAATAAGCGCAATGACACAACGGCTCGCAATCTAAAAATTTCAAGAAAGTTGAAAATAAATCCGTCTTACACTTTTTAAATGCAGCTTTTCCTTCTTCCACGGCAATTTTTTGTCCAACGAACATGGTTTTCATGACTTGCACCTGTCAAGCAACTTGTCAAGATCCTAACTCACTCACTGGTTGTCATAATAACTGTACTAAGGAGAGAACATGCATATGCCCTGAGGGTTTTTACTTGGACGGAGATGACTGTGTGCTGCCGGAGGAGTGTGGATGTTTTCTTGAACACTGGGGTTTCATTCAGGTCAGATAGATAAAGATATCGCCTTTGAGTTCAAGAAATTTTTTAACAATGCAAAAGAACAGTCAATGACACTTCCAGATGACGTTTTAGGCGTATTTGCACGACGGGGCAGTTGGAAGTTAAAAAAACCCGAAGCCCCGAAAACGGCGACGGATTGCCGGAAGGCCTGTAAAACCAATCACTTTGGCGGGCCAAAGTCGCCAAAAATTTTGGACTTAATTTGTAAAAAAAAAGTAAAACGTGAGGGGATTTATTGCTAAAATTTGCTTTTGTAAGGAAATTTTAAAATTTTGGCTTTTTGTTGAATTCAATTTCAAGACGTTGGCTCTTTTTGAAGGCTCCCCAAAAGAACTGGGCATTTCCTCCTACAGTGGACCAGCCTTCCCAGATGTGGGTCACCTCCCCCCTGGTGATATGATGTCTTCCAGCTCCCTAGATGGATGAGAAGATTACTAATTATATGACATTTCTTATAAAATCGACAACGAATACAGTAAATTCTTTGAGTCTGTAGTCCATGGCTTTACCTAACTCATTTCAAAACAGCGAATATAACACTTACATATTCAACCAAGTGACAACTTCTCTATGAGGACTAGGATACAGACACTTTTGGGAATAGCGCCCATTGCACGCAGGGACAGGGTTGTATAAAAAGTGACTACAAAGTGGGCACAGGGTATAAGTATAAAGAATGAAGTATGAAAAAGTACAACATGACTGTAAAATGCACTTCATTTTCATTTTTAGGAAGGAGCTATGAACCTTCCCATCAACTGTACAAAACAATGCTCTTGCAGCAATGATGAACTTTCCTGCACAGACTACGAATGCAGTTACGATGCTGCATGTGAGGACAGAAACGGCAGTTTCCAATGCTACTGTAATGGATGATACCACGGGAATGGTGTTGAATGTACACGTTTATATGATTGTAAGGACGTTTACGATGCCGGATTACGAGAAGAAGGTGTCTACACAATCCATCCCTTAAACTGGCCTGGTTCACCTTTCAAGGTTTACTGCAAGATTGGATGGACAGTAAATATCGTTTCCAATTATTTAAATGTTCAATGCTACTCCCGACGGGGGCTATGCGTCTCACACCACCTCCACCTTGTGCCACCCCTGCGAAGTCTGTCTCTTCAATCACACCTTGCCCCCTGCCTCCTCTCGATCACCAACATTTACACTAAAAGGCCTTTAAAAAGCAAAGCAAATTCCAACAAAACTTCATCAATTTAGGAGTAAATGAGGAATGTTTAACAACATTCAAAGCCATAAAAGTATGTAATAAAAGGATATTTGCGACAAAAATATCGTTTAAGTTACTGATCGGTACAAAACACACCTTGAAGCTGTTTTGTATCCTCTAATATTTATACCAATATCAGAACCTTCTAATTTGTTTGTCAGGTATTTCAGCGTCGAACAGATGGAAACACAAACTTTTTTCGAAAATGGATTGATTACAAGGAAGGGTTTGGCGACCTCGAAAATGAATTGTGGCTTGGTAATGAAAAACTTTTTTACCTAACAAACCAAACAACTAACCAACTGGAAATTACATTGAACATAAATGCAACTAACCACTGGTTTCTTTACGGTGATTTCAAAATTGGAGATGAAAGCGCAAACTACGCTTTGAATGGACTTGGCAACTATAACGGCTCCAAAGGTTTGTTCTGTGTCCGTTTTTATTTCTGTTTCGAATTTATTCAAGTTATAGAGTAAGGTTACTAAAATCTTTATCTTGATATTAGTTCCGAACATAGGTGTACTTTTTTAAAAATATCTGTAATTAACAGACAATTTTTACAGCTTTTCAGCTTTGCTTTTTCTGTGAAAGTTTTTACTATTTTGCTATTGAAATAACGTTATATCAACAATAACTTTGCCTGACGGCTCAGATTTTCAAGCATTAAACGTTTTTTATTAGTAAACCGAGAGTCATTTTTAGTACTTTAACGAAATTGCTCGCAATTTTATATGCCTTTTGGAAAAGTTCCTTAAAGTGGACCAAAAGTCTAAAATTACAAGAAAATATATTTTAGAGGTTGAAAAAGAATTCCATTCATCCAACTCCCGCTTTCATAGCTTACTCCGCTGCTGAGATATAAAATGTTGAAATTTATTCAGGCAATTTGATATAGTCGATTGCGCAATAAGTTGTGATGCCCTTCTTGTACAACTCGCATTACCTACTTTGTTTCCTTTTAAAATTAAGATGTTTTTATGACCTTGAAACATTTACCGTTCCCTTGTATAGCGTGTTGTACAAAAACGGCTTAATATAGTCAAGTTATCCTATATTAGTAAGACAGTGATCACACTTTGGCACAAGGTACAGTGGCTTTCGAAAAAAGAACAAAGAAAAACAAGGACTTTAATTTGAGTAGTACAACAATGACATCACAAATTATTGCACAATCTACCATTTTAAACTGAGTGAATAAGCTTCAACATTTTATATCTCAGCTTAGGAATGTCCTGTGAAGATATAAGTTGGACCATCTAGATTCACTTTTCAAGCTTTGTAAAATATATTTTTTAAATTTTAGACTTTAGGTACACTTTAATGCAAATAAAGGTTTAAATTTTACAGTAGTTATAGTAAACTTCTGTACAATAATTACGTTAATCTTAAGAAACTTTAGTTTGTAAGTTATTTCATGCTCACAGATTAACTGTAAAAAGTATAAGTTGATGTCAGAGTTAAGCAAAATTGCAAAATTTGTTTATCACTTTAAGTTCGTGGTTATTTCAATGTAACTTCTGGTAACAGTGTGCCCCAAATGATAAATGTACTGTTATGTCATCACAAGCGTTTTTATCACATATTATACATCGATTGTATCAAAAGTAGAAAATTTTTTAAAGTATAGCCCATGAATACCAACGAGGAATTTTTCGCATTCTTCATTTGGCAGAGTTTGACTACATGTCCGTCCATAAATATCGAGCGTTTACTACATTTGACCGTGACAACGATATTCATGCAGGCTTCAACTGCGCAGTTCGTCACTTTGGTGCTTGGTGGTATAACGATTGCTATCGAATGAATTTACATGGAGCTTATGGAGGCACATGGGATTTTGGTATCTGTGTGTGGAATCCAAACATTGTGCCCGCAGAGGTAGACTGTAATATTTCGTTTACGGAGATGACCATAAAACCAGTCTAAGTTTCTAAGTCAAATAGTCAGAAATTCCAGTTAAAAATGTGTATAGACAGCAAATCTTTCGGTTACCCGAGCTCGTGGGCTACGACAGTGCAGGTAGCAATATTGTAATTTCACTAAATCAAGTAAAAATGATAACTGTAACTTTGATTGAAATGCAGAGTTTGAAAAATGTACAAAAGATAAGTTACTTTCATAAACACAACAAAGATTAGTGATCTGGTATTTGGTATAGATAATCTATAGGTAGCTTTCTGTGTTTTATACCCGTTTTTGAGATATGCATATTCTTCCTGTTTTCTCACCGGCATCGGAGATGTTTATATTCGGTTAACTTTGTCTGAATTTTAGCTAAGTATGTTGGATCAGATTATAAAACCAGCAAATCATTTTTGATCATCTCAGTGTAGTTACAATGTATTTTGAATTCGGGAACTTGACAATCTAAAATGTGAACACGGTAAAGCTGTGAGGTTCCATAGCTGAATAGTGAGTGTTTTGTAGGGGGCGTAGAATACAATGTCCGCTAAACGTCCCAATGTAACAAAATATAGAGAATCTTCTGAATGTGGACACTTCTACCGTCATATATATATATATATATATATATATATATATATATATATATATATATATATAATAAGTAGAACATACCAAAAAGATAATACGAGAGCACAGATACGGTAACAGAATAGCGTATATAATAGTCCTTCTTCAGCGCAAAGTGAAGGCTAATTTACAAATAACAGACACAGCAATGAGGTTAAACCCCTTGGTGAGGGTGATAAATCACAGAGGGGAATTCGCCAAAGATGCCCAGGTCCTTGTTTAGGCCACGGGTGTGTGTGGACAGTTTTATTACCTTCTTGCTTTCAGATTTGAGTCTTTGAGTGACAGACGGGTAATTAGAACCGAGCAGAATACATCTTAAATTGGAAAAAGAGTGGATAGGTCTGACCGACATAGTTGCCTTTGTCAAACAAATTGCAGCATAATAAATATACTACATTAGGCGTGTCACAGTCCGGGGGGGGGGGCGGATGTTGCAAATAGTGCCGGGAGGAGTAAATGTTTCGTCCGTGGTAATGAACCGACACACTTGACACCTAGGCTTGCCACACTTTTTATTGCCTATGTTCCCAACAGTAAGAAGCCTGGAGGATGTAAGGAGAGATTTAAGGTTGGGGGTTGCCGTCTTGCAGTTAAAGAGGGATCTTCAAAAAGTTCGAAAATGGACTTGTCTGTCCGAAGAATACCGAAATTTGAACGTATACATTTATGTAGGCCCTCAGTTTTAGAGGAATAGTCAAAGACAAGTGGAATACGTGAATTTTCAACTTTAGGTTTGTAACATAACAATTTATCCCTGCGGTAAACGGAAGCTTTACTTATTCCCGCTTTGATAATGGGTAGAGGGTAGTCATTATTAAGAAAAATTCCACAAGGTTACAAACGTGTTTGTCGTATTCAGACTGGGTAGAGCAGATACGCTTGATTCTGATGCATTGAGAAAATACAATAGATCGTTTCAAACTGATGTGATGGGAACTGTTAAAATTCAGGTAGCCATGGGTGTCAGTTGGTTTACAGTAAAGGGTAGTTGCTATGGAACCGCTATGTAACTTAACTAGTACGTCAAGAAAAGGGATTTCCTTGTCAGAAAAATCAAATGTAAACGTAATCTAATACGGTATCTGGCCCATCGGGGGCCTGTAACCTGTGCCAAGATGAGAGATTGGAAATCCTCAGAAGCAGAACCGAAAGCTGCTTAAAAAGAGCTGAGCTCATTATAAAGTTTAGATTAATATATATATATATATATATATATATATATATATATATATATTCACGCAAGCATATTTACCTCACTACGTACTCTGAGTTTCTCGCCCTTCCGGCCATCATCAGGTGAGCTGACTGAACAAGTTCAAACCTATACCAGTATGCTAAATTCTTCCTAGCACGGTTCGGTGGACACGGGCTATGCCTGCACTTTATAATGAGCTCAGCTTTTTTGTTCAAGCAGCTTTCAGTTCTGCTTCTGATGATTTCCAATCTCTCATCTTGGCACAGGTTACAGGCCCCCGATGGGCCAGATACCGTATTAGATTTTCGAATTATTTACCATGTAATTTTGTACGGGTTATTTTTTCCTGTAAATCCCAGATGTATTTAGACAACTCAGTCTCTTTGGCGTATTTTTTGTTGCAAATATTCTGTCCGAGTGGATTCTCTAGGTATTTTGTAACTGTATCTACATTGTATATATGATATGATGTGATGAATAATCAAGGTGTATGAATAATGGTAAACATTGTTAACTTTGAATTTCGTAGAATATGTGTATGCAAACGTAGTTTAAAATAAAGCAGTAGCTTCTTTACCCAGTGGTTATAAAGTTAGGATTTTTAACCTGCAAAGTAACTATAGTTGCTGTTGTGTGAATTAATTTTCTCTGGATGAGGGTTAAATGTAATACTTTCAACATGGAGCTCAGCCATTAGTGGGGGAGCAGCGAACCAAGAAAATGTTTACTAAAAGCGCATCCCGGGACTTGCTAGTTACATTGCAATATTTTTAATATTGACATTTCATGTTCTAGGGAATCACATGCCCCACTACAAACATGGGTATTAAGGAAGAGCTTGTATAAAGGAGTATTCCTCTTCATTTAACGAGACAAAAAAAAAATAAAAAATAAAAAAATAAAAATAAAATAAATGCAAAAATAGAGAAAGATCCTTGAGAAACGTTTGGGACGTCATCTCCTCCAGTCAGGGCCGTCGCGACCGGGGGTGTCTCACCCCCAAAGTTCGTCAGAGCGACGATAGTCGGAAAATCTGAAATGCCAGTTGGAATTTCTGATATCTCAGTCTAGCACATTTTTCCGATTGATCCTATGTCAACTTTGTATATATTTTCCAACTAGACCAAGTGAGAATAACACCAAACGTTATTTTCCTCACGTAAAATCAAATCAAAGCTCTCCTTTTTTCGCAAATTCTACTCAAACTCTCAAAATTTTCGCCCGCTCCGCGTGCTTCAAACCTTACCTCAGTGTTGTTATTATTATCAATATATTCCGATAGCAACTTTCGGAGAAGCACAACAGCAGAAGCTGAAAGCTATTTACAAATTACCAGGTAAAAGACTGGCTTTTTGAGTGGCATGTTGGTTTGTTGCGCAATTGAAAGTATCGCGATGCATATTCTGAATGCAGGTTTTATTATGGAAATCTTATTTAAGGAAAATTAGGGCGCGCTTCGGGCGCATGCGTCACTATTTACAATCAATCTCATGAACATTATTAAGGTAATTATACCAGACACAGTTCTATGGGAGGAAGGGCGCTTTAGCCCCCCTCCCCAAATTTTTCCGAGCCCCATAAAATTGCTCAAAAGTTTATATAGACTAATATTGGTGAAGACATAGTCATACTCAAAAAATATTCCAAACGTCTATTTATCAGGTCCGTAGCCAGTAAGTGCTGTAACTATTCTTTCTATAACTTCAAAAAAATTTCTCGTGCTACGCGCGCTTTCATCTGTAGTTCTATCTAGTGGCAACGCCCCCGTTTCAAACATATTGGATTTCAACGTTTCCACAAATGTTCTTCCGTGTAGGCGTGATTCTAGAGAAACACGAAAATGCATCGTTGCGAAGTTCTTTCCTCTTTTTTCTAACTTTTGGAAGATTCTTTCTTCAGCCTCGCCATCGTGGCAAACATATTTTGAAAGAAAAAGATCTTTCAGTTTCGTAGGAGATCCTGAATGGGTAAGGTGAAGAATGTAATCCCCGACGACGACCATGCAGTCACCCGAACAAATTCCTTGGTTTTGTCCAGATTCTTCAATAAAAGCCCAAACTTTTTCAACTTTCCTTAATGAAAATTCAATATAACCCCAAATTTTTCGGCGCGCTTCGGGCGCCTTATATTTTGAGTTCGGCAACCCATTGCATCTGTCGGGACTTAGAGTAGCTGGCCCCCAGTCAGGGCCCTTCCCCCCATGTCGGCAAATCAAAGTACCACCCCTGGCTGAGCCTGCGTGCAGGTTTCTCATTTTGGCATTAAAGTATACCCCCAAATTTCGGCGCGCCTCACAATCCACGTTGCATCACTTATGAACGTTACAAGCACAACGTACCAGTTAACTTTTATAGCATAAACTAGGTGTACATTCTGAAAACGCGCTTGTTAGTCTTAAACCCCTTTTGCTATACCTGTCTGGGAGGTCTAGTATCATTTTTCTGCACCTATACTCTCCGTCCCGCCCATTCCCCATTGCTGGAAGCTGTTCGTCTGGATTTTCTTTCAAAATTAGTAAAAATACGATAGATGTTAAGTGCTTGGCGTCATACTCTATATTATTATTATTTAGATGCCAGGTAATAAGCATTATGTCATTGCCCCATTTTATATAATTGATCCAGAGCTTTCAGGAGGCCTATACAGGTATATGCTAGCATTAGATGCCAGAACAGAAGGCAGTAAAGTAGTCAAAAGGGGAGGGGGCTTCAGGAGGTTTGTTGACAACGTATTCTTCTCTTAGACAACATACTTTGTACTTTCACCTAACCAAATCCTAGTATTCACTAAATTACGGACATTTTCCAGCCATATATGATCAGTTCCAAAGTATCCCAAGATAGCACCATTTTGCATCAAAGCAACCTTACCTTAACAAAAATTTCTCAAAGGGGAGGGGGCACCCCCTCCCCTTAGGTCCCTCCCCCAGGATGACACCTTTATGAAGTGACAAAGGAAGGACCCCCACTGCTGTATCATACAAAAGTAACGCCCATAAAAACGAAAATGCAATTTAGGGGCCGCCACTCATTTGGAAAAAAGAATCAAACCAGTCGGAAAAATTAGAATTCATTTAATTATGGACATTTTCTAGCCATACATGATCATCTCCAAAAATATCCCAAGAATAGCTCCATTTTGCATCTAAGCAACCTTAAATTAACAAAAATTTCTCAAAGGGGAGGGGTCAACCCCTCCCCCACGACGGCACCTTTATGTAGTGACAAAGGAAGGATCCCCACTGCTGTATGTAAACGCAGGGCGCATAAAAAATGGTGCAATTTACGCGCCACCATTCAGTTGGAAAAATATCGATCCAGTCGGAATTGGGGACCTTTACACCCCCCCCCCCCAAACATATGACCCTAGCTACGTCCCTGCCTCCAGTAGAAAGGACCGTGCACTGCAGGAGACAATGCATTTGACAGGATCAATGACAGTAATGAGAAATTTCGTGTGTGAAAGTGATAACATATGTGTAATTACCTTGTTTTTTAGATGAAATAAAATCGTTGCAAAGATAGTGCCCCAAGTCTTGACGAGTCATATTTGACGTTCTGGGACTGATTTAAACGTAAAGATGTGGCATATGGCATCCAAATATTCAGAAATTTACCGCTTCCCACGTGGTATAGGAATCATATCGTAAACATAGTTTTAGACGATTTAATTCTTTGACTTTCTGAAAGAAGGAACGATAGTCTTCCACCGTATTCTTGTGGCATCATCAGCATCTCTTACCATAGGCCAAGGAGTTATTGTCGGCAAGGAGGAGGGGAAATTTTTGAATATTTGAGGTTCCTTAGCATACTTCCGCCCCACCACATTTCTGACAAAGGAGGAGCTAAAACCCCCTCCCAGCTGCCCAATTCTTAAGAATACGTCTCTTACTGACTGTAACCAATATCACATCACTTTCTATCTGTTCAGTAAAACCTACATGCTTCTTTCAAGCAAGATCATTCAAACAATAATATATTGAACGGAATAATTATCTATTGTTTAGCTGTCACAATCGTGGTAAACAGCTAATGCAGGAAAAGAGAACGTCAAATTTACAAAATGGTTGGCCATCACGTAGTCTACTCATTGGCGGGGTCGAACGACAAGGATTAAATGGAGCAGCCTGAACCCAAACACTAGACATTTTAGAGATTTGCGTACACCCCATTCCCTATGTAATTTAAACGGCACTAATATTCCGTCTAAGCCGTCATTGACAGTCCCATCCCCATGAAATAATTCACACTTAATCTTCGTCCTATGAAATATTCCTATACCCTTATGGCCTCGCTTTTCAATTCAATTAATTTAATTCAATTTATTTACCTTTATGTCAGTCCTTTTTATCAATAAACACGGTGCACATTCTCTTTAAAAGTAAGTAGACTGGGGACAACTCAGAAAAATCAAGAGCTTTTTGTGGGAAGGAATCATCCTTATCAGTGGCACCGCCAGAGTCTTGTGCATGGACGGCGATCCCGGCGGACAGGGGGACATGTCCCTCCAATATATGAGAAATCGCCCATTGACTTTGATTTTCCACACAGTGAAGTTTTGGAAAATCTGGTCATGTCCCCACAATTTTGAGAACAAATCGCCGCTCTTGGTCTGGTGATAGGGGGGGGGGGCAGAACAGATGAAGTGGTAATGCAACCTCAGTCCCCCCCCCCAGTCTGCGTAAATTGAACATTGTTGTGCGCCCCTGCGATTCTATACAGCAGTGTGGAATCCTTTTTGTCACTACATAAAGGTGCCGTCCTGGGGAGGAGTCTAAGGTGAGATTTTGTTAATTTAAGGTTGCCTAGATGCAAAATGATGCTATCTTTGGTATATTTTTTGAACTGATCATATATGGCTGGAAAATATCTTTATTTAGTGAATTCTAATATTTGGTTAGGTGAAAGAGGAGAATGTGCGCCCTGCGTTTGTCTACAGCACTGTGGTATAATTCCTTTTTCATTATATAAAGGTGCCGTCCTGGGGAAAGGTCTAAAGGCAGAGGGGTTTCCCCCTCCCCTTGAGAGTCCCCTTCCCCTTTGAGATATTTTTGTTAATTTAAGGTTGCTTACATTTAAAATGGTGCCATCTTTGAGATACTTTTGGAACTGATCACATGTGGCTGGAAAATATCCATAGTTTAGCGAATTCTAATTTTTGGTTTAATAGGTGAAAGAGATGAGAATGTTGTCAACAAACCTGCTGAAGCCCCCCTTTTGGCTACTTTAACGCCTTCTATTCGGGGAAAGTTTTTACGTAACAATACGTTCGTGGAGTCCATAGAAACAATCTATACATCTATACCGGTAATAATGCTGAGCTCGAAGCGTTGGGTGAAAATTTTTGACAAATATGTAAAGGCAAATATGTACTTTCAACCTTCCACATCATGCTACAAATTAGACTGAAAGATTCCATAGGCCGCCTACAGAGGTTGGAGACTTACTTCTGTTTTTCGGAAAAGTATATAGTTGCATGAATTACAACCTTAATAATGGTCATGAGATGGAGTGAAAACCGTGACGAATGCGCACCAAGCGCGCCGAAATTTTTCATTAAATAAGGTAACCATGACAAAACCTGCATTAATGCTCTGCATCGAGCACTTTCAATTCCGACCTCAACAACCTATTTGCCAATTAGAAAGCCAGTCTTTCTCCTGATAATTCGTAAACATCTTTCAACTTTTGTTGTTATGCTTCTGCGAGAGTTGCTACCGGAAATTATTGATAAGGATAATATTGAGGCAAGGTTTGAAGCCCCCGAGCGCGCAAAAATTTCGATAGTTTGCGAAGGATTTGCGATAATTCTGATAATTTTAGAACCATTTGTGATAGAAAATGATTACAATAATCAATAGATTCATCATTAAGTCGAAAACACACCTCACCCTACCCCCTATAGCTTAAACTCCTTTTGGGATTATTTTGAAATTTATCGAAAAAAAATTCTGAAATCGATGGGGGGGGGGGGGCACGAGTCCCCATGACCCCGTGCCGGCTCACTGATCCTTATGAAAAACAATACAATTACACAACTACTTCGAAGAAAAGATTCGAAGATTAAGAAAAAGATATAGACTAACCACTAAACAAAACAATGACACTTAAAAGGATATTAAACTATAATTATGCCTACGGTTGCATTCACATTAGCATTATGCGATGCTTAAGAGAGATTTTGAAGGTAGTACTAATACTGGAGCTGCAAAGTTTTTCGGGTAAGTTATTCCAACTTTTGGGTCGTAGACACATATGCTATGATGAGAGGCAGTTAAACGACAAAACGGAAAAAGTCTAGAGATATTAACAGAAGATGTACGGGTGAATGATTGTGGGTAGTGCAAGATAAAGTGAATAGGTTGTTAAAGATATATGGTAGGTTACCACAGATCCAATTATACATAAACATACTGGTATTAAAACGATTTACATTTTTCTAAAGAGTTCGTAAGTGTGATGGTTTTCATCCTTATTAAAAATAATACGAATGACTCTTTTCTGAGGATGTGAAGCATGACAACAGCCTATTTGGGTAAGTACTACCTCACACAACATTACAATAATTTAAATACGGGAGAATTTGTGCATTATAAAGTGTGATAAGAATATTTCTTGGTTAAAGACCACCAAGACGATTTAATATGTACCAACGGCACACGAAACCTTGTTACAAACATACTGGATGTGTTCTATCCAAGATAAGCTCTGGTAAATGCTAATACTAAGGAATTTAGCCGTACTTCGATAAAGGAACAAGTGTACCATTAAAGTTTATACTAGTGATTATTGGATCAACACTCTTATTGGGGGACCTAAAGACAACTGAGGAAGTCTTATTAACTTTGATGGAGAGTTTGTTTAAACAAACGCAGGAGAATACTTTGCTGAACTAACTTTGTAAAGTGTTAAGAAGCGAATGTAAATTGTGGTGGGCAGGGGCGTAGGCAGGAATTTGTCAAGGGGGGAGGGCGAAGCCCATAGCCAGACTCTCAGCGCTCCGCGCTACCATGGGTTGGGGCAAAGCGCAAGAAAATTTTGGCCCAAAATGATTCCCAGATCGCTGGAAATGGAACTTCCCAGGCCTATTTACCGCATGTAAATAGGGGAAACACTAGCAATATTGTAAAAATAAACATTAAAAAATACCAAAAATATGCTCAAGGGGAAGGGGGGCGCTTCTTCCTTCGCCCCCCGTGGCTACACGCCTTGTGGTGAGAGTAAAAGATGGGTATCATCAGAGTAGAGGATAACATGGAGAAGCTTACTAGCTTTGTGGGGGTTATTAATGAAAATTATAAACAGGAGAGGGCCTAGAATAGAGCGTTGGGGACACCACACGAAATTAGCCTTTGAGGAGAAGAAACACTATTAAGAGTTACAGACTGGGAACGATCAAGGAGATAACACTTGAACCAGGTTAAGGGGGGTTCCCGAATGCCATTATAGTGATCAAGTTTGCCCAGAAGAATATCATGATGTAGGGTTTTTTGTTTTTGACTAGTCAAGAAATGTCCCTGATACAAATGGTTCTTGCGGTAAAACGAAGTAAGCCATTGCAGTTGATCTTCCAGAAAGGAAAAAATTGATAAGTATACAAAACGTTACGTTTGTTTAAAAAATGTAGACGCAAAAAAAAAAAAACATAATTTTCTCGAGAATTTTGGAAAAGCATGGGAGTACCGATATTGGTCTAGAGTATAGTTACTAACACGCTCTTTGTCTCCACTTTGTAAATTGGCACAACACGGTCCTTCTTAAATAAATACGGTACACTGCCATTACTGAAGGATAAATTACAAATACAAAAACTCAGACATCGAAGAGAGAAAGAGCAACATGTATGACAACATTAGGGGGATACCGTCGTGTTCAGCAGCAGACTTTATTAATGACATAATAACTGATAATACTTTCTCATTATTAGTTGGGTTCGGAAACAGAGTATCACCTTCTGGGGAATGAAGACTATTACTGTTACTGAAAGAGCCACATGTACGGCAACATTGGGGGGATACCATCGTGTTCAGGAGCAGAATTTTTTAATGACGTAATAACTGATACATACTTTCTCATTATAGTAGTACTCAGTAGTAGTAGTAGTTGGTAATTTAATATCAGTTATGGTAAAAATAGGGAAGTGATCGGATATATCGTCGATGAGATTACCAAAAATATGAGAAATACGATTTAATTGAATTAGGAAATATTACATCCAGAATAGTTGCATTAATATCTGTTACCCTGGTAGGAAGAGTATGAAGGAATCTAAAAGTATACGAACTTGCAATGTTACAAAAATTCAAAACAGTTGGATCATCCAATGGCCAAAACGTTACAGTTGATATCACCCATAACAAAACAACCCAATTTCGATTTACTTAATAAGCTCAGAGTATAGAATCTATCACACCAGTGACAGTATCATTTGCACCCGTGGGTAAAAAGACAACCCCAACTAAAACTTGCATTCCAGGAAAGGAAATTTCAGCAAAACTAGACTAAACATTCCATCTGTAAAAACACGCAGATCACTTCTTATTTTATACTTTGAAAGGGATTAATATACATAGGTCCGCTTAGCTGCCTAGGCCAACTCTATAGATCTATGTTCAAGTGAATACCCCTCAATATAGAAGGGACTCAGTGTAGTATTAGAAGTAGTAAACCAGGTTTCAGTTATCCCTATAGGCCTTATGCATATGACGTCACAGAGCAGGGAGTGCTCCCTCGTTTTGAGGCAAGGACGTATTAGTTACACCAACAAATGCAGACAGCTAATTTGTGAACCAATCGGATAGGATTAGGGTACTCTCCTACACGCGCGTTCGAAGTCTACCTCGTACGTGTCATGTGATTCATTCTTTTGTTTCCAAAATGACGTCGCGTGACGTCAATGCATAAGGCCGCCGCCTATTACGGAAAAGGATTTATTCATCGGAGACAGTGACATTACTAAGCTTTTGAAGTTCTGGTTCAAAGATCTAGCATTAACATGACTAATAGTTACCATCCAGGACTGCAAAGCTATAGCTTCAAAAAAAATGTAGCTATTTGCAAGTTGAGTCTACATTGGAGTTATTAAGATTAAAATCAGGATCAATATCGGGGAAACAATCATTATCGAGGGAATCGGGACTATGAAATGCAGTATAATGAGGAGCACATTATGCAAGCAGGGCCGTAGCGGACGGGGGTGTGGGTGTCACCCCCAACATTTGGTCGCTGTCGGCAAATTTGCGGTGTGTCGGCAAAAAGGGGAGAGCGGAAGGAAAAGAAGAGAGAAGACTAGGGAGTGAAAGGGGAAGGAAGGAAGTGAAAGGGAAGACGGATAATGGAAAGGAAAAAAAAAAAGAGAAAGAGAGAACGGGAGAGCGCAGCCAGTCTGTTATCGGCTATTTTATTTTCGGCTCTTCATCTTATTGACCCATTCAAGTTGAAGGCCCGTCGGCAAATTGATCATGCATGTAATGGCCGTATATGGCCGTTTCAACTGCCGTCGGTGTAATTGGACAAGTGACCGAGTCCTTCGGCAACTCAGGGAATGAAAGGGAAGTAAAAGCTACAGTATAGGCGCACTATTTCGGGTCACATGACATCTTGAAAAATCACTTTCTGGACATTATTCCTCACTTTTATCCTCACCATGGGGAGCAGCACTCAGTTATCCATGGAGTGGGTATCTTAAGCCTGCTTTCTTAACCCTTATTAACTTGACTTCAAACACATTTTTCAAAATCCTGAGGATCCGGTTTACCCACAAACATCCTGGGAAAAATAATTGGTGCCGAGCGTGTCTTCTCTTCACTGCAGTCTCAGGCGTTCAACTTTTGAACACCAAAATGTAACAGATACAGAGCGCATCTTGGCGCTTAAATCATATTTTGAACGCTTGTGTTAAGATTCTGAACACTTTTTCTCCATTTTTGAACGCCGGACGTCTATTTGAACACTTACCGTATTTGAACGCCTGAGGCTTCTAGTGTTCAAATGCTGAAAGCATAGTGTTCAAATGCTGAACGCATAGTGTTCAAATGCTGAACGCATAATGTTCAAATTCTGAAGGCCAGGTTCAGCACCTGAAGTATATGGTGGCATGACGGGAGGAATAGCTTAACGCATTAAAATAAATAGAAATCTTTGCATTGGATAATGTATTATGAACCAAAATAAACCTATCCTGAGACTTAATTTTTTACCCAGAGATATGCTAAAACCTCAGAGGTTCCAGGGGCTTCTCCCCCTGGACCCCACCAGGGGCCCTAAAGCGGGCCCTTGGACCCCAACCGCTTTAAAGTATAGTGGCCTGACGAGAGGAATAACCTAATAATTTAAAATTATTGAGAATCTTTGCATTTGATGATGCATTTTGAACCTATCCATCCTGAGACTTAATTTTTCAGCCAGATATATGCAAAAACCTCAGAGATTCTAGGGGCTTCGCCACCTGAGTCCTCACCGGGGCATTACCTCTAGACCCCACCAGGGGCCCTAAGGCGGACCCTGGACGCATTGCCAGATCTGTCGGCAAAACATAATCTCTCCACCCCCCACCCCCCAAAGATTACACCTTCGCTACGCCCCTGTGTGCAAGGCTTAAGGCAATGTACACTTTATAGCAACACTCCCTGTAATGAAACATTACTGAGTTATATTTTAACATCATTATTGTGTTTCTTCCTCTTCTTAAATGTCTTGCAAATATGACAAAATGAATAAAAGTTATTTTGTATTTCTCAAAACTAAATTGTTCATCGTAAGAATAATAATTTTTCTATAGTCTTAATATAGGTTAGGTTAGGTTAGATTAGATGAGGTTTAACGTTCCAGTTTTCAACCAATTGGTTCAGGTATATAGTCTTAATATAATCATTTTGAAGTGTTTAAGGAACCGCATTTACAACTGCCATTTTACTTTGCACGTAAGGACAAACTCAATGTGATTATTCAACCCGAGGCAAAAATATTATTTTCCCAGACATGCGAGTACCTTATATATAGCTGACATGTTAAAGGAATTCAACTTACATTTGAATACCTGTATGTAATCATGAAAACTATATCAGGTGTCTGATATATAGAGAAATACTTAAGCCAGCAGCACACATACTATAAAGGTGCAGACTCAGCCAGGGGCGACTTGTAATATACGGTACATATTTGTTCAGTGTGCGGTGGCTTTACTGGAATCATGTCCCTCGTCCTCAAATAGACAGTGAACCGCATCGTGGGACCAGTTTTTATAGGCCTACCAATAAAATAATTTCAGTTCAACCTCACGTTGGGACTCTCCTAAGGGCAGTGACGCCGGCAAGTGCGCAATGGAATTGTGCCCCCGTCAATTTCCGAAAATTAAGTTTCGATTTTCTTTTCGGTCAAGTGGCGACGCCAGGAGTTAGTGGTTTGGGGGCACTACAGATGATGTTGTAATGCAACCTCAGTCCCCCAAGTCTGCTTATTTTGTGTCGTTTTATATGTTAATGAAATTTTATACGCCGTTCTGGTGGAGGGGTTGACAGGGAAGGAGTTCCAGCTCCCCTTTGAGAAATTTTTGTCAATTAAAGTTGGCTTAGATGGCGAAACGGTGCTATCATTTGAGGAAATTTTTGGAACTGTTGGTAAGTATGAAAAATGTTCATAATCAGTGAATTCTAATTTTTGGTCAGGTGAAACAGGAGGGTATATTGTCTAAGAGAAGGGTATGTTGTCAACAAATCTCGTCAAGCTCTCAACCCCTGCGGCTACTTTACTACCTTCCATCCGGGGCAATTTTCACGCAAAATAGGCTGAGTGGAGTCCATAGAAACATTCTTGATTTTTCCGTTGCTTCATTATACATTATAAATATGTATCCAAGGGTGGCAGAAACCGCTATAGGGCCTCCTGGAAGCTTTGGATTACAGTAATTACACAAAGAAAGGGGGCACCAACATGACAGACGCTTATTACCTGACATCCAAATGACACTACAGAGTATGACGCCAAGCACTTTTACAGCGACCTTATTTTACTAAATGTGAAATAGATTATAGATGTATTAGATTCTAGTAAAGGGGAATGAGCGAAAGGGAGAGTACAGGTACAGGATAGGCCTATATCAACTCCCTGATAGGTATAGCAAAAGGGGGAGGACTAAAAAGCGCATTTCAGAACGCGTTTCCGTGATAAATGCATTGCCATTTACCATCTGCAATAAGTGCGCGCGAAACGGGCGGTAAATTTGTTTTTACAAAGTGTAAAACGGCAAAACAGTACACCATTCTTTCACATCATGCGACAAACTAGATTAGTCAAAGGCCCCTACAGACTGGCAGAGGTTAAAGATGTATCGTTTTTTGAAAATTGTTGAGATCAGAATAATTCCTTTATCATTACTTTGGTAATGGTTATGAGATGGAGTGCAGACCGTGATGTATCGCACTATAAGCACTCCGAAATTTTGCATTAAATATAATTTCCACGACTGCATTCAGGCTCTACACCGAGACACTGTCAGTTTCCCAACAAATCTATCTGCCAATCAGAAAGTGAGTCTTCCACAGTCCAATTCGTGAAAAGTTTTCATCGCTTGCTGCTTTGCTTCTCTGGGAATTGTTATCGGAAGGTATTGAGAATAAGCACCGCACTGAGTAGAGACTTAAAGCAACACGGAGCGTGTGAAAATATTGATAGTTTGCGAAGGATTTGGGAAAATTCTGATAGTTTGGGAACTATTTGTGATAGAAAATGATAAAAATAGATCTATCACTCTGTCGAAAATACACCTCACCCTTACCCCTACAGAAATCTATAGATTAAATACCTTTTGGGATCATTTTAAAAATTTCCAAATAAAAAAATCAGAAGTCAATTGGGGTAAGCTCCGCCATTCCCCCCGTACCTGCGCCACTGGTTCGATCATCCCATGTGGAAACTCAGCAAGACTCTTATTTAAGACCCAGCTGACGGTGTCATTCTCTTGCGACAAAAGAGCATTTTTGCAGTTATGATTAACATATAGGAGCAAAAAATATACGGCCCAAAACTAGTTCCAGCTTCTAAATCCCGAGCTAAACTTGAATCCACTACAACATGCTTGGAGTATAAAGACTGAAATACTTGCTTGAGTTCTGAAGGCTGAATATGGGCAACACCATCAAGGAACTCATTACATAGGCCTGCGACAATTATGGACTTAAAGACAGCTAGTGCAGTGTCTACCGGAGACAGAGGGACGCTCAAAGTACACAAGTTTTCATTTTCATTTTCCTCCTCTTTCCATTTTGTCTCATTCGTTGTCTTCCTATCTTTTTCTCTATTTTCCTTTTTTTTTCACCTACCTTCATTCTGCGCCCCTGGCCTGTGTAGGGCGGGACAGCTGTCCCTCCCTGTCCCCCTTTGTTACGCCACTGTGTATTACAGCGATGCCCCATGTAGTTTTCAAGAGCTCTTCAAAAACCATTTCAGGCAGTCAGTCATGAGCTGACTACTTTAAAAATAAAAATACAACCATATCAGCCGATCGCTACTCCATAGAGGGGAGTAAGAGGCAGATGAAATGGGCAAAGCAGCTTGATTCATTTGTATAAAATGAGCCCCACCTTTAAATATTTTGTTGTTTCTTTCATTGTGTTACAATATGTTTCAGCTTTGCCAAGAGGCGATAAAATGTTGGTTTTCTGTATTGTTTTCTCAAACTAACGAAAATTTCGAACATTGAAGACACTTAAAAACGATTAAATGATAGTTCTATTTTGGATCTCAGTACCGTTCCGAAACGAAATTTTTAAGGGGGGGGGGGGGGAATTCCCTTAACTCAGAAAGACGTCTCATCCGATATGCAAATAGCTAGGCCAAAAAGTCTCACTACACTGAGCTTAGATTGACTGTTTGGTGTGTTTATTTTAAATCAACTGAAACAGTATACTTTAGCACAGAGGTGGAGAACCTTTTGCTTATAACATGCCATTTGACAGTCATAAGACCGCTATTGGGCCAACGGCGCTGTCAATTTGGACAAGGGAAGGGAAACCTCTCCTTCTATGAGAAACACAATACGTTTAGGCTACATGCCCGTTACTTTTTGTAGACAGATACCTATGCTAATCTGACCAGGTGACATCCGGGCAAAACGACTTTTAGTCGTGGACGATAATCAACACGGCTAATGGGTTGTGTATCTAATGACCCCGAAAGCTCTGCATGAAGTGTCTGCAAAATCATGGGCATTTAACTCCAGCATTACCGTTACCCTCTGTAAATGGCATTATGATGCCTAAGCTAATCAGATTACAAATATCACAGCGTAATCATTTGTTTTGATTACCTTAGCTCGCACTAATGGTAGGTCTATTTGTGATGTCTGAAGTACATATAGTAGCAAACAAGCAACAAAGAAAACGCGCGCGAAGCGCGCCGAAAAAATGTCGTTTTGAATGCACTTTATTAATGTTTAACTTTCGCATTGCATTGGAAAGTTACTCACTTCTTTAATTTTGAACCGAGTCAATGACTCGGGAAAATTGAAGATCATGCTTTGCAAACTTTTTTTTTTTTGGGGGGGGGGGGGGAGTGCCCGACGTGTCCTTATGGCGAGCTGCTAATGCGAGTATGAGTACGAGTACACGATACAAGAGTACGAGTATGAGTACACAATTAGGTGAGGGCAAGAGTACGAGTACGAGTACGAGTACAATTTCATACATTGTTATTATGAATTGATCACGGCTTCATTATCACCTTATTGTTACATAATTATGTGGAGCAACAAGGACTGCATGTACTCCAGGACTGCATGTACACACAGTGTTAGATGCCTCTGTTACAGGTAGGTCCTCACCTCAAACGCCGCTACTTCCAACCAGAGCACCGACTTTCGCAGATTCTGATAGCAAAAACAGTCCAGAGATCGTAGAAACTGCATATCTACAGTGAACCTACATTTATCTGATTTGATGGATATCTTTTTGACTTGAGACTGAAACTTTCCCGAAAGCATGGCAAAGGAACTAATCCACCCGCCAAGCCTGACCACCTCTCTCTTTCTGAAACTGATGGTACATGTAATCAATTATAATTTATGCAAACTACTCTATGAACTTCAGTCATGGAAAGTTTTCAACTGTCCATTTGCTAGTACCGTTCAACTGATGAATGAATGACTGCACTTCTTGATTTAAAGTGTGAACAGCCTCTGTTGAGAGGGAGGGTTACCAGTTTAATAAAATTTAATTAAATAAAATTGAATTTTTGACGAATTGATTGAACCAATTGAGAATAATATATTGAAGTGAATTTATGATGGAATAATTGAAATAAAATGCAGCAGCTAATATGCAGGGGAATTATTGTACTCGAGTACAAGTACGAGTACAGACATGTCGAATACGAGTACCAGTAGGAGTACGCAGATCCAGAGTATGAGTGCGAGTACGCGGTACCGGAGTACGAGTACGAGCATGAGTACTGAGGCCAGATACTCGAGTACGAGTACAGAAATTTGTACTCTGAGTAACACTGACCCAAAATGAGTGAGAAAACGGCATTTTTCGTCTAGAATAGGAACTGTAAAACAAACTTCAGAGCTCGTTAATTTGTACAGAACCTTTGGAGTAAGCTCCCCATGATCATCTGCGACCATCCCTCTCCCCCCCCCCCCCCCCGTATTTTGGCACCTAACTTGGAAGTCCGTGGTACTCTTAACGCCCATTGCTACCATCAGGAAACGGCAAATTGGGAAATTATCTTTTTCAAGGGCATCGTTTCCTTCTGTATAAAAGCCGACACTACCACAAGTAGTTTTATGGTATTCCGCTTCAAAGTAACTAGACAGCAAAACCACCATTTTGGTATCGATCATGAATATTGATGTTAGATGAACAGGATGGAAATTGAACATCAAACAAACAAACAGACAAATAAACAAACAAACAAACAAACAAACAAAAAACACGTAAGGACATGAGAATGGTGTGAAAGAGGGCAGTGACTTGAAATGTTCGTGGAAAAAGTGGTTATCCAATTACGTAATCAAAATTGGAGGTGTGTGCACAGTTTTACATCCTAGGTTATATTCTTCACCCAATACCCCCCCCCCCCCTTCCAGTCTAAAGTCTAAACCGTCTTGCTGTAGAATTTGTTAATGCCATGGTACGCAAGCAATTCTGTAAAGTAAATAAAACGAACGCCACTTGGTAACAGCAATGCTGCACCAGCCAATGCAGTGCAGTCTGTTGTTAATTCCCTTTCATTACGCAGAAGGCACCCTGGAAATCATCTAAAATGGCGTTTGAGCAGGAAGAGTTAAAAAATTATAAAACTTCTCAAGAGCTTACAAATTAATGAATGATCCCTTCTCATTTTAGTAGGGATGTCTAGGTGTGGGGTATTTTCAGTGCAGACCATGTTGCTAAGTTTGGATGCAAATTTGGTGTGATTTAGCAAGTGAGTTGAAGAAATCAAAGATAAGATCAAAAGTGAGACAATTTTCGCAAATTTTGAAAACAGTTTTAGAATAACCCTACTTGTCAGCTTTCATAGAAAGACAGCTTGTAGCTGTTGAACACTTCTGTAAGGGCGCATGGGCAACAAAACTTGTTCATAACAATGAAGGAATACTTGAACTTCACATGAGGAAGTAGCAACAGACAAATATTGACCAACTTGTTCACGAGATACAAGATAAACGGTTCTCTCAGCTCTTGCTCATAATCATGAAAACGAAAGAGCCAGTCCATGCTTCTAATATTAAAATTGAGGAACCCGTGCACAAATTACAAGATGAATAATGTAAACACAGCAGGTGTTAAAGCAAGCAGGGACTATTGCAGTAAGAAGGGAAACTTTCAAATTTGCCTGCGCAAAAGCATAAAGAAAACTGTCCAATATCGTGAGACCGCTTGACTTGTGTGCAAGTCCAAAAGGCAAAGTTTCGCAACTTCTTTACAACACAAGACATGGTACTCACACTACACAGCAAATATAACGTGGTGTAGTGTCGAAAGGCAAATATGAACATACTTATATCACGAAAACTCTACTTTCATTACAGCAAATTTTCGATTTTTCCTCTGCTTTCAATAATATTCAACCACATATTTTGGCTAGGAAGATGTCTGAAATGAAACTTCCACATGATTTTATCTTATGGCTTTTGGATTATTTAACTAATCGATCTCATGTGAAGATCACTTCATCTAACTCTATTGCAAACATGATAACCTCAAACACAGGTGCACCTCAGGGTACAGTTTTAGCCCCTTTCTTGTTTACAATCTACACCTCTGATGTTAGATCATCATGCAAGTGGTTGTTGCCCCTTCATTAAGTTTGCAGATGATACTGCCCTGATTGGTGTGATTAAAGGAAATGATGATAGAGCCTATTTAGAACAAATTAAGTGTTTTGTTGATTACTGTGACACGAATTTTCTTGAACTGAATGTAAAGAATACAAAAGAGATGATTATAGATTTTCGGAAATGTAACACTGAACCAAATTATGTAAACATCAAAGACACATGTTACACAACGTGGTGTTTAGTTATAAGTATCTGGGTGTAGTGTTAGATAACCGACTTACTTGGCATGATCATATTGACTATTTGGTGAAGAAATTAAATCCTAGATTATACTGCTTCCGCAAGCTAATTAAATTTAATGTTGACAGTCGTATTGTCGAAATGTTTTATAATTCAGTTGTATGCAGTGTATGGCTGAACTGTATTGTCTGCTGGGGTGGGAATGTGGGTAGTGTAAATAGTGTAACTTTTGACCTCTGGTGACCCCAAATGACCTTTGACCTCCACCAAAAACAATAGGGATCATCTATTCAATATGGGCAATCTACAAGCCAAGAATGAGATCCCTCGGAGTTACCCTTCTTGAGATAACGTGTTTACAAGCAAAAGCATCACATACACACACACACACACATACATGTAAAACGTGTCAATCGGGGACATATGTTTTTAACAGTGAAAATGTGGATATCCCCACTTGGAGTGTATCCACACTTGACTAGGGGAAAAAACGCTCATGTCCCCGATTTACATGTACTACACGCATACACACACTCATCTGCTCATGCACCAACACATGTTGTGTTTCCTAATGATAGGTTCAAAACATGGGAAATGGGGAAAACACCAAAATGCTTCAAACTTACTGGGGCACATCTTTGAAAGGTGCAAAATCCAATTTCATGGCAAATTTTGCATTCGGAATTGGGGATATCCCCACTTGCAGTAGCGACGGCACGGGGGGGGGGGGCGCGTGCCCCCCCCCAATCGATTTCAGAAATTTTTTGGAAAATTTTAAAATGATCTCAAAAGGCGTTTAAGCTATAGATTTCTGTATGGGGTAGGGTGATATGTGTTTTCAACCGAGTAATGGATCTATTGTAACCATTTTCCATCACAAATGGTTCTCAAACTATCAGAATTATCGCAAATCCTTCGCAAACTTTCAAAATTTTCGCGCGCTCCGCGCGCTTCAAACCTTGCCTCAATATTGTCCTAATTATCAATAATTTCCGGTAGCAACTCCCGCAGAAGCACAACAACAAAAGCTGGAAACTGTTTACGAATTCTCAGGTAAACTCGGACTGGCTTTTTGATTGGCAAATAGGTTTGTTGGGGAATTGAAAGTGTCTCGATGCAGAGCATGAATGCAGGTTTTGTCATGGTCATCATATTTAACGAAAAATTTCGGCGCTATTCGCGCGCATTCGTCACGGTTTTCACTCCAACTCATGACCATTATTAAGTTTATAACACATGCAAATATTCTGATCACAACACTTTCCCGAGAAACAGAAGTACATCCCGAACATCTGTAGGGGTCTATGTGATCTTTCAGTCTAATTTGTAGCATGATGAGGAAGGTTGAAAGTACGTATTTGTCGTCATACATTTTTCAAAAATTCTTACGGACCTTCGGGCGCAGCCTCTACCGGTATAGATGGTGATTGTTAATACATTTACGACGTATAAAACATTCTGAAACGCGCCTTTTAGTCCTTAAATTTTGCTTCACCTATCAGAGGGGGTCTAATATCACTTCCCTGCACCTATACTCTCTCTCTCTCTCATTCCCCATTGGTGGAAGATGTTCGTCTGGATTTTCGTTCAAACTTAGTAAAAATACCATTGTTGTAACGTGCTTGGCATTATACTCTGTGGTATCACTTGGATGTCAGTTAATAATCATGATTTCAGTGCCCCATTTTATATAATTAATCCAGAGTTTCCAGGAGGCACTATACCGGTGTCTGTCAGTGTTAGATACCCTTTTATAATGCACAATGAAACAACGGAAAATTTTCGTAATAGTCCAAGAATGTTTCTGTGGACTCCACCCACGTATTTTGTCGTAAAAACTTTCCCCGAATAGAAGGCATTAAAGCCTTGCCAAAAGGGGGGACTTGGGGAGGTTTGTTGACAACATACCCTTCTCTAAGACAACACACTGTCCTCTTTCACCTAATCAAAAACTAGAATTCACTAAATTATGGATATTTTCCAGCCATGTATGATCAGTTCCAAAAATATCCTAAAGACAGCACCATTTTGCATCTAAGCAACCTTAAATTAACAAAAATTTCTCAAAGGGGAGGGGCTGTCCCCCTCCCCTAAGACCCCTCCCCAGGATGGTACCTTTATGTAGTGACAAAAAGGATTACACACTGCTGTATACCATCGCAGGGACGCACACTCTCTTCTTTCTCCTAATCCAAATTTAGAATTTACTAAATAAGGATATTTTCCAGTCATATATGTTCACTTCCAAAAATACTCCAAAGATAGCACCATTTTGCATCTAGGCAACCTTAAATTAACCCCCTCCCCTTAGACCCCTCCCCCAGGACGGCAGCTTTCTGTAATGACAAAGAGGACTCCACACTGCTGTGTACAATCAGGGAGTTGCTATTTGTCAAATAGCAACTCCCTGGTACAATCGCAGGGGCGCACAAAAATGGTACAATTTAAGCAGACTTGGGGGAAAACTGAGGTGGCATTATGACATCATCTGTTATGCCCCCCAATCACCAAACTCTGGCGGCGCCACTGCCACTTGCCGGTGTATCCACACTTGCCCGGGGGAAAAAAACGCTCATGTCTCCGATTTACATCTTTTACATACGCACACACACATCACCATCGCATAGATTCCTTCGGCCTTCGGCAAGGAATGAAAACTTTCCTGAGATTTCCAAGAAATTTGCCCGCCAAAAAGGTTTTCCCGATCTACGTGGGGGATGCTACAGTGGGAAAAATTTAATTCCTCTTTCTTCCTTAAGAAAATTATGTGTAGTGACTTTAGTTTCTACCAAACACTTAATAGAAGCGTGACATTTAAAATATCACACAGTAGATACAACAGAACATGTTTAGTTGGCAGTTCCTCAGTTTTCTAAAAACATACGCCAAAATACTCAGTAGAACAAATTTTAAATTAGAAATTAAAAACAAGGCAAACCTGCCTAAATTTCGTTCATTATGTCATTCTTTCGTTTTTCGTACAAACAGGCATTAAAAATTGATACAAGCCTTATATTAGAAACAGAAGAAAGGTTCCTTTACATGGTGAGTTGGTTTAACAAACGCGCACAGTCTCTAAAAGCATACACAAAAATAACTTATTGATGGAGATACATATGTCAAAAGCTTAGTTCATAGTGCGGCTGTATCCTTTTCTACATGCAACTTACACTATTGTTTCTAATAGAATGATATTCGGGTTTCAAAAGTTTTTCTAAGTTCCTGCATTGCTCAAATATCACTTTCAAAGCAATAATACATTTTATTTTCTGATGCTCTCCTCAAGCCTGATCATGGAGTTAGAGTTCCTCTTCTCCTTCTTTCATATAGCAGGCATGACCAGAGGAAAGATTTTACAACCTTGAATGGACAACGGGGTTTTTTCAAGTCCTCTTCAATTAAAAATCTACATCCTCAGTTCGACCAGTGGTTGCTCAACAGGGAATTTACCAGCTCGAACTTTGGGGTAGTGCAGTTAACAAATCCACCACGCCGGTTTATACTCGAGGAACTCAAAAGTTGAAACTTTTGTTTGAGGACATTAACGGGATATTGTCTCTGTCATTTTTCACAAAAACTTTGCACAAAACACGAGAATTAAATTGTTACAGCATCAGTTTTGTTATTTAAAGGTAAATGGTTATAATGACAGTAAACCACACATGAAAATTTTGTTGTATCATTTAATTTGGGTGAGGAAAGGTTTGCAATGCTATGTTTCACCTCAATATGATACTTTGAACAGTTAGGCTTGCTGCATGGCACATGGTAACTGTAATTCAGTATGGGTCCCATGTTCTGAGCAAGATTGGCCGAGTCATTCCTTTACCTTTTTTCTCATGTTCGCAGGTTCAACCACCTAATGAACAGAATGTGCTTTCAATATGATAGTCAAGAATATACTCAGGAAGGTGAAGTCTCAGTACCGCTGTGGCGTATTGTTTCTGACATCACAGGAAAGGAAATTCCCTCTCTCCAGGAATTTACCTGCATCCCTCCTGTGACTCTCCCTTCTCTTCATTTCAAATTACCGTTAAATTGTGTATCTGATGCATTTTAAACACTAGTTTTCTTAAAGCCACCTTACACTCCCAATGTCGCAAAATACATTTTGTGAATGTTTACCTGAAATTCCACTTCATTATTCAATAGTTCCCACAATTGCATTTTTTCTCAGAGTAAAGATTCTCCTACTGCTTGCACAACCCCATGCAGCTGTTCTTTAATTTCGGCTTCACACCAAAATTCGAAAGATTCTAGGATTGTAATTCTGACATACCTGTACCTTTTATGTTCCACGTTTGATCTAATCATTTTACAAGGCACAGCAGGAAAACATGACAAAAAGGAAATTTTACAAAGGCACTATACCCATATTGCGTATAGTATACGCAATATGGTGCAAAAATTTTAAACTCAGTTTGCAGCAATGGATGTAAGTTCAACTGTGGACATCAGTGTCAATCATCAGTTATTCTCCAACAACAAAGAAACAAAAACGTTTTAGTGTTTGGAGGTTGCAAAGGAATGGAATTCGTCATATTTATATGAGAGACCATTCAGCTTATCCTAGCTTGATATTGTTACAAATTTTTGTCAAAAAACATCCATCTTATTTTTCTTACACACAAACTGTGGATCAAAGTATCTTCCGCTATAATCATGGGCGGCAATCCGGGCGGGGGGAGGGGGAACAGGGGGACATGTTCCGAAATTGCCCAATGACTTTGATTTTTCAAACGGTAATTTATTTGAAAATGAGGTCGTGTCCCCCCAATATTGAGAACAAATCGCTGCCCTTCGCTATAATGATTTAAAAACTGGCAAATGTAGTGCTGTAGTACTGTAAGTGCTATTGAAGAAGACGACATCTAACAATATTTCAGCTTCAAGCTCAAACTGTATTAGTACTGAACAAATGTTACATACATGAACAAAATACATGTTAACATCGTCTGTGATAAGTTAGAGAGTAACAGGTGAACTATATGAGTTTAAATCTGAATAACTGTGGTAATAATTAAGAATAACTGCAAAATACAAAAGACATTGCACTTAAAAAAATCATGCAATAGTACCGTAAACTCGGCCCATATGTTACAATATAGCAATCATTTCATGAAATTTCTAACAAACTACTAACAAAGTGATTTCATCAAAGCTTTCCCGGGCTTTCATTTTTCAGTTTCATATGAATTTATCTTTGAATGACACAGACTAGTGCTTATATTTCTTCTCTTAACTTCACTTAGATCTTCACATTCACATTTTACCTGTAGTTATTGTAAATAAGGTAAAGCGTCATCTTTTTTCATCGTTTGCAATGGTGTACCATCCAGTACATTGTAAGGAGGGAGTCAAAGACAGTGTGGACAATTTGAAAGTGTCATAAATGACTTTCGTGTCACAAATCCAACATTTTACACACTTTGAAGCTCTTAGAATGGAAGACCCAAGTGACAAGTTTCACATCTATTACACAATACACTGAGCCTCTTGAATTATACTAAATAGATTACTGAAGTCTACTTGATATTGTTACAAACTTTATCTAAACTCATTCTCCTCATCAAATTTTAAACACAGCTTGTTGATGAAAACGTCCTTCTCTATAATGATTTCAAAACTGGCAATTATAGCAGTACTGTAAATTGTAAATGCTCCTGAAGAAGACAACATCTAACAATATTTCAGCTGCAAACTCAAACTATATTAATAGTGAAGAAATGTTACACACATGAACAAAATACATGTCAACATTGTCTGTGACTGTGCACAAGTCAGAAAGTAGTAGGTTGACTATTTAAATGTAAATAACTGTATCAATAATTCAGAATAATTGCAAGATACATCAGACATTGCTCTTAAACAATCATGTACTAGTACTGTACCTTAAACTGACCATATACACATTACAATATTGCAATCATTTCATGTAATTCCTAACACACTCCTCCCAAAGTGATTTCATCAAAGCTTTCTTTCACCAGCTTTCATTATTCAGTTTCATATATTTATTTTCTTTAAGGTTTTATTTTTGTACAGTGTCACTGCACATGGTTCACAGTAAAATGGGCTTTGTTGAGTTCTTAAGTAACACTAAGGATGGCGTGTGAATGACACTTGTCAGTGCTGGTATTTCTTATGTCTAATCTTTACTTAAAATTTCACATTCATAGCACCTAATCTGTACTTTTTGTAAATGAGGTAAAGCATCATCTTTTTCATTGGAAGACCCATTTGGACAATTTAAAAAGGTCAAAAGTGATTTTTGTGTCATAAATTCACTGTTTATCACACTTTTAAGCTCAGAGAATAGAAGACCCCCTTCAAATAGCGAAGCGACAAGTGTTTCATCTATTACACAATAAGCCAGTTCCAAGATAATATCTACGCATTCATTAGTGACCTTTCTATTGAGATCAACTAACAATGGAAGTATGGACACTTTGCATACGTACCTGTAACATCCATCTTAAATCTTACAGAATGGGGTCAGCCTGAGTAGAAATAGGGGAAAAAAGAAATCACCCATTGTACAAAATTGACTCCCTCAAAGAACATCATTGTATGTGTTCAATATTATGCAATGATGTATCTACAGTATCTTTCACCCAAACTGTTCATGATTGATATAAATGCATTTTTATCCAAATTCTAGCCTAAGCATACTTTGGACAATTTGAAAAGGTCAAAAATGATTTTTGTGTCATAAATTCACTGTTTATCACACTTTTAAGCTCAGAGAATAGAAGACCCCCTTCAAATAGTGAAGCGACAAGTGTTTCATCTATTACACAATAAGCCAGTTCGAGATAATATCTGCGCATTCATTAGTGACCTTTCTATTGAGGTCAACTAACAATGGAAGTATGGACACTTTGCATACGTCCTAACATCCGTCTTAAATCTTACAGACTGGGGTCAGCCTGAGTAGAAATAGGGAAAAAAGAAATCACCCATTGCACAAAATTGACTCCCTCAAAGAATATCATTGTATGTGTTCAATATTATGCAATGATGTATCTATCTTTCACCCAAACTTTTCATGATTGATATAAATGCATTTTTATCCAAATTCTAGCCTAAGCATACTTTAGAAGAACCACAGTGTTTGCACCTATGGCGTAGTGGCATAGTGCAGATTGAGGTATGGTCCATAAACAACCAACATATGGTAGTATCTATGGAAAGGATTGGTGGCCAGTATGGTAACATACACAATACATAACACAGGCTAGGCCCAGTCAAGTCACCCCTCACAATGTCGCTCCATAAGACCCACGTGCAAGCTGCGGTAATGGATATCGTGTAGATAATGAATGGGGACGACGTTGCCTGTATTAATACATATTACCAGTGAACATGGAGATTACATTTCTTCATTTGTGAAAAGTAAATCTCAGGTAGATTTTCATAAGGAGGACAAATTCTTTCACCTAAGTTTTTCCAAATGATCAGTGGTACATTCCAAGTGAATACACACCACTTATCATTAAATATGCATGCAGTTTACGACAGTCTCGTAGTAAGGCCCATAGGCACTGCATTAAGGTAAACCAGTTCACCCAAATTTCTGGCAGCTTTAGACACCTTTGTGAAAGGAATATTTCCATTGAGAAACATTTCAGAGTCGAATGTCATCGATTCAAAACAACCTTTCATTTTTAACAAGTTCTGAGATAACTGCGAAGACAGATAACCTAGAATTACCATGGGCAGGTGAGAAAAACTATCCGGGCTCGTATAGCTACGGTAATTTATGTAGCCTAACAAGTCTACAGTATAGGCAAAACCATAAAGTTTAGGCCTTTGCCATGGTCGATCGTTGAACACAGTAAAGTGTTACTCTTTGACCTTTTGACCTATTGCACAATTCTACTCCTTGAAGTATCTTCGAACTCGCTTATACACTGAGCCTCTTGAATTATACTAAACAGATTACTGAAGTCTACTTGATATTGTTAAAACTTTATCAAAACTCATTCTCCTCATCAAATTTTAAACACAACCTGTTGATCAAAACATCCTTCTCTATAATGATTTCAAAACTGGCAATTATAGCAGTACTGTAAAATGTAAATGCTACTGAAGAAGACGACATCTAACAATATTTCAGCTGCAAACTCAAACTATACTAATACTGAAAAAATGTTACAACCATGAACAAAATACATGTTTACATGCACCGTGACTGTGAACAAGTTTGATAGTAATAGGCTGACAATTGACTTAAATGTAGATACCTGTACCTTTTGCAAGAATTCAGAATAATTGCAAAAAAACAGTACACATTGCACTGAAAGAATCATCTAATAGTACCTTAGACTGACCATACATTTCAATGTAGCAATCGTTTCATGTAATTCACACTTCTTCCAAAGTGATTTCATCAAAAGCTTTCACCACCTTTCATTATTCAGCTTCATATGTATTTATTTTCTTTAAGCTTTTATTCTTTGTATAGTGTCACTGAATGTAGTTCACTGTAACATGTGGTACGTTGAGTTCTTTACGTATCATTAAGGAAGACGTGTGAATGACATTGGTCAGTGCTTTTACCTAGAATTTCACATTCATGGCACCTAATTTGTACATTTTGTTAATAAGATGAAGGATCATCTATTTTTCATCGAAAGGCCCATGTGGACAATTTGAAAGTGTCACAAATGATTTTTGTGTCTCAAATTCATCATTTATCACACTTTTAAGCTCTGGGAATGAAAGACCTCCTAAAAATAGCTAAGTGCCAAGTGTTACACCTATTGCACAATACACTGAGACTCTTGATTTATACTGTTGTAAACTTAAGCCCACTTGATATTGTTACAAACTTTATTAAAAAGCATTTTTCTTATCACATTTTAATTAAAACCTGTTGACCAAAATATCCCTCTCTATAAAGATTTCAAATCTGACAAGTATAGCAGTACTGTAAATGCTACTGAAGAAAACAACATCTAACAATATTTCAGCTGCAAACTCAAACTATACTAATACTACAAAATGTTACAACCATGAACAAAATACATGTTTACATGCAGGTGCGGAGATTTCTTCTCAACAGTGGGGGGGTTGACGATCTTTCAAAAAATTTACTGTGTGAAAAACACGAAGTCAATGGGGGAGTTCTTTGAAAGTTTGGGGGTTGTAACCCCCTGAGCCACCCTTGTTTCTCTGCCCCTGTTTACATGCACTGTGACTCACTGTGAACAAGTTAGAAAGCAATAGGCTGACAATTTGACTTAAATATAAATATCTGTACCTTTGGCAAGAATTCAGAATAATTGCAAAATACAGTTACACAATTACAAAATATTACCTTAAAGTGATTACACGTTACAATATAGTAATAATTTAATTTAGTTGTTTGAAAATATCCACATTAAACACCAAGTTAGAAGCTAGTCAGTTATTAACACATAGTCCATAACAGACTAACAAAAGAAATACAAAACACTCTGCAACACTCCATATCATATTTTTGTATAGCTAATGAGCACTCTCTGAAATGATCAAACTTTGAAAAAGACTCTCTTGAGAACTGTAAATAATATTCACATAACTCCACCAGATATTTCATTAGGTGATTTTAGTCTAATCTTGTTGAGTAAAACAACTGGTTTCATTAAATGTCCACAGACCTTTACTTGAATTGTATATGCAATGGGGCTTCCTATAATTTAAGAATATATTGTGTAGCCACAAATGATGCATGCCTCAAACTGCCAAGACATGGGGGCCTGGGAATCCTTCCCAAAGGCAACTAAGATAATTTACAAACTTTGTACAGCAATTTGGGGTAACACAACATGGCTTCTTTACTTCATTATATCTCAGTTTTAATAATGCTAAATTTCAAATTTCAGTCGAAACCATTTAGCATCAATTGTAGCCTGGTTCAAATTTCAACATTTTTTCTAATTCCTTCCCCTGGTGCCCCCCGCGTGTACTGCCCGTGTGTTGTAAAATTGACCCCCATGGAAGGCAAACTTGATCCAGATTGAACCCCTGATATAGTTGCATAATATGCTTTAAGGACAATCAACAAGCTGATGCAGTTGACATTTTTGGTTTACACTTTCATTCTTCCTACCCTCAACAAATAATGGTTTACCATAAAGTCCCTCAGTCTTGTAGGTTCCTGGTTTCAAGTTCGTGAGGAAATACCTGATGTGAGTAAGAACAAAAATTGTATTTTTAACACACAAAGACACATCAAAGGGTATTTTGCACAATGATAAAGTCATGATTTCTCTAAATGACTTGTCCTCATACTCATGAATATTCCTGAAATTAGCCTGTTATAATGTTACATTGTCACTGGATTTAAACCACTAACTGTACAATACAAGGGACAAACACTGTAAGAAATGTTCCTTGTGAATTTGTTGGTAATTTTACCATCTCATTCAGACCAAACTTTCATCAGAGGGAAATGTCTGAATTTCCCTTGTAAGAATGACAGTTATGGTATCATGCTTACTAGTTTTCTTCTTTGCCTATGAAATACTTGTATAAGACTTCCTTAATCTGTCTTTCCTTTGCTAAAGCAATTGCAGGTCATGATATAATGTTGAGAGAGGAGGAACTTTTCTTCCATAGGATCAATGATGAACCTAACAAATATGTTCTGTTGTAATTTGAATTCACTTCCATGTGTATGTTTTTGACAGCTGATCGGGCTAATGTCACAGCCTCACACTGACGAATGAGTGACACATGTTTTGTATTTGTTTTCCATCTATTGTTGTGCTGTCATATTAGATGAGGTTGTTACAGAAACCTGCATCTGCAGTACATGAATATTCCTTAAAATTCCAATGGCTTCTCCTGTATATACATTACAAAATATGTAAATACCATACATGGAACAACCATATTTACAATCAATGGGATGTGATATTGACATTCACTCTTGCTTGCTTCAAGTTCACTAAATAGTATACAGTGAATGTGGTAACTTCAACTACAAGTATCCTAAAAGCCAGAAATAAAAGGAAAATGCAAACTCCACCAGAATAGACAAACCAACTTCCTCTTTTACACAGGAAACACAATTTTTTCGTAGAAAATATCACTTGACCATACACTGTAGTTAAAATGTGCAGTACCAGCTTTGCACAGTGGCATCAAAACAAGTCGCTTTAATTTGTATACCTAACAGTATTACTACATTTTCTTACCTTCATGGTCATATGTAGTAGGACCTTTTTCTTGGTCTTGATTTGATTATATAATCTAAGAAAAGCAACAAAAAGGGTGTGTCTATAATTTTATGATCATCTCCATTTCAGTTTTGTTCTCACATGTGCATCACTGGAATATATTTTCCAAATAAAACAATACTCTGACAAAACATGTGTTCACCACTTCCATGTTAAGACTTATAATATCACAAGAGCACCAATAGTGAAACAGCTTAAAGCTGTTTCAAATTTCATATACTTAATACATTTTTTGAACAAGGATAATATTTGCAAGTTTGAATCAGTGCATGTAACATACTGTGCTCTGAAAACAGCATTATCCATGGGTCTGCTTGGCAAGTATTGTGAATTTTTTGAAATCATGGTGTGTTCTAAAAGCAGCACTATCCATGGGTATGATTGGAAAGTATTGTGATTTTTCCGTAATCATGGTATGTCTGACAGAGAAGCAGTATCTCAAATAAGCTGAGGTAGAAAGAGGGAAAGCTTTCCATCACTGATGAAGGCAACAGTTCTAAATGAAGGAAGTGGTACCAATATGGCCAGACGTCATATTATACTGATCCATGGAACTGTGAAACAGGGTTTAACTTTTGATGCCTGATACTATTACTTGCACATCGTAAAAAAACTGGTAACAGGAACACGAACAAATCACAGAAACTGACTTACTAAAAAGGAGGGAATCCATAGACTTGCAAATCTAATCTGCCTTTGTTTGATAACCAACTGCCACATGCACAAGTTGTGATGTTTGACTTGAAATGATCAACTGAGACCAATTTAACTTTTGACAGTGACTCATGGCAGCCATGAAGGTACTTTTTTCACTTTTTTTCTCATTGCTTTCTACAAATTTTGTGGTGTAACATCTTTTTTTAGCCATACTGAGAAGCGTATGTCTAAAACAGAAAGCCAAAGGGCTTAGTGACTCTTTGCCAGTACTGTGGTTTCAAATTGACACAGTATTGTACTTAAGTTATAAAATTACTGTTTTGACATTTACCAGCAGAATGAAAGATCCATCGATAGCAATCAAACAGATGGATACATTATAGTATGTCTCAGATTTACCAAGCTTATTAAGTTCTCAAGTGGGATATCATGTTTTCAAGGTATTAACCTCTGGTGACTCAAAAATGACCTTTGACCTATAGCAAAATAAATTAGGGTCATCCAATCAACATGGTCCATCCAAACAATAAGTATGTTAGTGACTACACTACATACACAGTTATCCTTCTCGAGATACCATTTAACCCTTTTCAAGGTTTTCACATTTTGACAGCACTATCCATGGGTATTATTGGAAAGTGTTGTGATTTTTCCGTAATCATGGTTTGTCTGACAGAGACGCCTAATGACTTTTGACCACTACAAAAAAACGAGAGCAATACGTTATTCAATATGGGTAATTAACATACTGAGTATGAGATCCATCAAGGCAATCTTTCTTGATGTACAATGTGTTCAAAATTTTGACCTTTTGACCACTGGTGACCCTACATGACCTCCACCAAAAACATTAGACTATTGACTCCACATGGGTCATACACATACCAAATATGAGATCCCTCACATTTACCCTTTTAAAGACAGCATGTTTATGTGTACTAGCTTTTCAAGGTTTTTATTGTTTGACCTGTACTGACAATAAATGACCTTTGTCAAAACAGTCGAGATGTAGTACTGAATATACAATATCCACATACCAAGTATGGTATCCATCAAGGTTACCCTTCTTGAGATATAGTGTTTATAAGGTTTCACCTTTAGACCTCTGGTCACCCCAAATGACCTTTGACCTCCATCACAAATAGGGATCATCTACTCAATATGGGTCATCTACATACTAAGTATGAGATCCTTCAGTGTTACTATTACAAATCTCTAAAACAGTACCCTTCTTGAGATATCATGTTTATGAGCACTTTTCAAGGTTCTCACTGTTTGACCTGTATGGACCCCAAATGACCTTCAACCTCCACAAAAAATAGTAGGGACATAGTAGTATTTAATGTGGGATAACTATAGGCCAAGTATGAACTTTATTGAGGTTACCCTTTTATGATATTTACAAATTTAGACCTTTCAACCTCTGGGGATCTCATATGACCTTTCACCTCCATTAAAAACTAAAAGATCCTTCTTCTCATTATGTTGCACACACATACCACGTAAGACACTAATCCGAGTTTCCTTTCTTGAGATATTGAGTTAACAAGCTTAGTGTCACAAACACCCACCTCTGCAGAGATGCACACACACATATATACACAAACACGCATGCATGAATGCATAAATTCCTTGATCTCATGGCAAGGAATCAAAAACCAGTTTTCATTTAGTTTAAATTTGACACTTGTCTTTAATATGTCACTAATACCTAGAGTATGTGACAAACTGTTCATGAAACCTATCAGTAAATAAGGACTAATTAAGAAACAAAATAACCAACTTGCAAGGTGAGAGGAGACACAACCTTGTTTCACATTTCGTCCTGTATTGACCCCTAAGTTACTGTTGCTGACCTTGACTTTCTGTTGGTCAATACCAGCCTCATATCCAATGACAGACCTGCCAACATTTGAAAACTGGAAATAGGAACACAGCGGCGCAATTTTGGAGAATCCGCCGGCCTGGGGGTGGGGTCTAAGGGGAGGGGGTGTCCCCCTCCGCTTTGGAAATTTTTTGAAGTTTAAATACTCTTAGATTCAAAATGGTGGCATATTTAAGGATTATGCATCAAATTTTTAAACAGGCAAAATTACAAATTTTCTTGGCTTTATTTTAAAAATTTGGATGATTGGTAGGCCTAGGCCTATGTCTGCTGGAATTGTAGCCTAAACAAAAATGCAAAAATCAACATACCCCATCACAGTGATAAGTCTAAGGTTTTGTTAGTCTAGCAAATTGAACTTTGAACTAGTTCCCGGCAGTGCTGATTACATCAATTTATGCATTATAAGTGCACAAAATAAAACTTTCAGCTCATGTTACTTGTTAGTTAGGCTGGGCAGGCTAGGCTGCATGGTAATGTTAGTCATGTTACACACTTAGGCCTAGCCTAACACAAACCTCGTTTAGGCCTTGGCCTATGTGAACGATTCTTGGTGGGGTTTATGCAATGTATTCAGAAAAAAAATCATATAAAAAAGTCCCACCTATTTCACAATCTCCGCGACTTTCGTAGTTCAAAAGTTAGACCTCAACGTAACCGTTAAGTTCAGGCCTAGGCTAGACTGCACACATGTGCTATTTGGCCATGCCGCACTTTCGCTACGTTACCGTTAGTATGATACGGCGAACTACGGTACCAAAAAACGCCTGCAGGCTCGCAGCTTACTGTCCCAAAGTTTAATACTCAAAAACTTCGTTGCTGGTCTTCCGTTCAAAATTGAACACTGTCATAAGTACTTTGTTCAATCTTCAAATATTCTTTTTCATCCTTCTTAATCTCAAACAACAGCATTGCGATTAGTCCCACTGATTATTAAACAAACATGCACTATGTATTGCGTATATACCGTATACGTACCTACCACCGCAGGTGCCACACGGACTTCGCGGTCGGTCCGTGGGCGCAGCTGTGGTGCTTTGTAAAGCATTAACTACAACGATCGTTACGGATATGTACTGTCAGTGTGCACATATCCTGAGACATTTTAGCGCGCATGCCGGATGTCGCATACATAATGCTGAAGTCTTGGTCATAGTGTTTACACATATGTACACGTAAAGCCCATACAAGTTCGATCCACGAATCATTAATGAGGTGCGTGACATGCGTTTTAAATAATTATGTTGCAAGGATATTTCTTGTACTATTTTGGGGTGGGTGCTAGAAATCGGAACGTTCCGATTTTTTGCTATGTACGGACTCAAAAATCGGAACGGTTCCGATTAAATCGGAACGGTTGGCAGGTCTGCAATGATTACTGTCCATCAGTGAATGGCTATTTATGAGCACCCAAACAATTACTGCGGCTGACGGATGGACAAACAAGATAAACAGACAAGACAGAGGGACAGATGCAAAAACAGAGAGACAGGCAGGCAGGCAGACATACAGACAGGCAGACAGACAGATGGCCAGGCAGAGTGACTGAGGAGATCACAGTATGTCAAAATCCTTTCAGGTAACAAAACTGGTTTGGAAGTTATTAAAATCTCGATTTTCCACCAATACCTGCCCTTTATGAAGAAAAAGATTTTAGCATTGGCCCTGCAGAATAATACAGTATATCATCTTGAATTGTTCCGGACATTTTTGCTTTAGTTCTATTCATTCACAGGTAACAATTTTTAACCCTATATTATAAATATAAACACTTTTAAAAAGAAGTCATGAAACCAAAAGTTGCCTAGCTCCATGTCTGCAGCCAAGGGGTGGGGGCAGGGAAGCAGTAACCCCTAGAAAATGTTTGCCCGCCTGGAAATTTTAAAATTACTATTGGCTTAATGCATTTTAGCATATCTTGTCCCCAAATAAAATTTCCACTCCTCCAACCTACCTGCAGCCTCCCCCCCCCCCCTTCAGTACCTTGCCTGGCTACAGCTTGCCTAGCTCCGACAATGTATATTCCTCGGCGACTTCTGTGCATACATATTGTAACACAAATCTGTCTCATCAACTTCTTTTCCAAACAGCACTTTACTCTCACACACACCAAGTTGGACATTTTGCTTGAAATACTTATTTCATCACATTTGCACAAATTCACTCATGTTAATGAAAAAAAGTTGTAGTGTAGTCATACTGTGCATTATGCAGGGGTATCAACTATTCTTTTGATAACTGATCTTATTAACAGAGGCCACATCTAAAGTTTAAACTTCTCCTGCCTATGTAAATTCAGTAACCACACGCATCAAAGAGAGGTTGCTTATAGAGTAAGAGATATGCATTTAAGTAATTTTACTACAGGAGCAAAAGGTGTGGTTACTTACAGCAAACACAGAAGGAGCCTGTCATAAAGACATAGAGAACCACCACTGCTATGACAATACCACCCCCATGTCCATGCTCTTCTCTTAATTCATTTTCCTTGCAGGATGCTGAAAAATGAAATAAATTTAAGGTGTAATAGTGAGCACACTTGAAAACAGTGACATATATTCTTTAGTCATTTTAGATTAACACCTCTCAAGTGCTTGTGTAAAATATCTCGAGATTCATCACTTATCTGGACTGAGATTTGACAGCTGCCACTGAAGTCTGGTACCAGACACTATATTTCTAAAATAACGTAATTAATTCATAATAGATCTACAGTACTTGCTATAAAAGAGTACAGATAGCAACCAATTTGTGATGGTCTAACCACTGGTTATGAAGGCAGCACACCATTATACACTTCACACAATATATGACCTCTTCCTGAAGTACTTACAGGATACCTTTTAGAGGGTTTTCACATTAGATTCAGTGAGGTGATGGAAACAACTCATGAGTAGGTGGTGATCAGACTGCAATGTACCTTATTTTGTGAGTGATGAGCTGTCAACTTACACAGTCCAGACTCATTTACTATCATTAGCATTTTGTAGAAACATCCCCTGGTGCCCAACTAGTAATTGTATGGCAGCAAAGTATAGGTTTCTTGCTTTATATATCAAGTTATGAACTAAAGCAACTGTAAGAGTGTTAAAATGACCTCCATTTCCACAGTGCCTGGAACTGATAAAGCAAATGGATCATGCTGTTTTGACTGTGCTAAAACAGTATTTTATTGTATGAGTGGCATACTTCATGTTTCCAAACCCTTACTCCAATGCCACTGCAAATGTGAGAAATCTGTAATGCATTTCTGTGGAAGATAATTATATCTATCAGTTGTGTCTTTGATGAGTACTGTAGGTCCATAGGCAAAACAGGGAAAGTAACAGCTGACTGTTTTAAGAGCAGTGCCAATTTGCCATGATGAATTTTTGTCAACCTCTCTCAAAGATACAGAAAATGATATGCACCTTTTGCCTTTCTTATACCTATAAATCTTAATGTATCTTCACTTAGAAAACTGAAGAGAGATGATCATAATGAATTTAACATTTAGGATAAAAGAAAGCGCTGACGTTATAAGTATCTACTCTCAACGAATGACTGGATTCAAAGTTAACAGTTTCTTTGAATCAAGCAGTTTTGCAAACTCTTTAGTCCAGTTTGTACCGATACCTAAGATTCTAGATTTTGAGCTGCCTCTAAACTCTTTCTGCAAATGGTCAGTATGGTTTCATGTGGCAGCTAGGGATGGCTATTAATCCAGTTTAGACAAAAGTCTGATGTACTGTTTATATATACAACATACATCAATGGTCAAAGCATGAAAGTTGTAAGCCATTTAATTTGTAACATGGACATGCCCAGGTAGCTACACAATCCCCAGATTCTCTTTGCATAATACTGGAATCATACTTTCTAGATTTCTACTATCCAGATATTGAGGTTCACACCCAGCTTTACTCAAATTCAGTTAAGCAGCATCAATGAATGTACTGTGATATCATTACAAAATATACCTATAGCTGCATGTTTCCCATATGGCTGAACCAGCTTTATTCAAAGAGCTCCCCCACTGGTAAGGGAGACAGCAGTGATGCAGACTGACCATGCAGGTAGGGCAAAGGTGAAAGGATAATTTGTTACAAAAGTAGTTAAACTGTTAGTGTTGTACCGATACTGCCATTTGCTGACATTACTGATAACTCCCAATATCAGCTGATACCAATATTTGACAAATGAGTATACTCACACTACATAAGAGGCTATTAGGTACTACCACAAAGTGTGGTGTCATTTTATGAGGCAAAAGATTTACTTTTAGTACCTGGGATGACTAAGACTGTAGACTCTGCTTTCATTATTTTAGACAGTGGTCCATACAGGTGACATTTGATGAGTATCTCTGTTCCACATATGATGTCTTGAGAGACTTTGTATTCAACTGATAGGATAGTGTCAAAAGTTTCACCCCTCTCTTTAAAGACCTTGTGATTAAAGAAGGAAATCTCATCCCCAGCTGCTGCAATCCATTCAAGGGTGACACTGGGGCGAGCTCCATACACAGCACATGTTAGATTCTTGGTACTATCCTCTCTGATGACACATCTCTGTGATACATTGTTACATCCTGCTATCTGGATGTAAGGTGGTGATGGTGGGACTGGAAATAAACCAAAGAGGTCATACTACTAAAATCTGAAAACTTCAAATAATATTTTGAAAGCCTCTGGTGTTTAACTTTTACATAAGGAAAAATGTTGTTGGGTAAATTCTGCTGCCACCACTGAACTGTCAATGACAATACACTACGGTTAAGTTGAAATTTATTCACATTGTAAGTACTGTATTACAGAATGCAAACCTTAATTTCATGAATTATAACATTCTCTTGCGCTGCATAAATTCATACACTTGACATACTGGTTATAATAATACAACTGGGCAGGCCTATATTGTGCATTCATTTTCCAGCTATATGACGCAAAATATAAATTCTTACTCAATACTTCCAAGGATGTCATCTGAATTTCTTCCTTTTGTCCATCTCCAGAAATACATACATACATCCCTTCATGTTGAACTTTTGGTGATGCAAATATCAGACTCCCTTCAGCAGATAATTCAACGTCTGGAATATCACTTATTGTTTTTGTCAAGCCATGTAAATGGTAGCCAATTATTGCAGGTTCATTGCTGTAGAGGATTCTTTTCCAAATGATATAGGCACTGCTTGGCCTTCCACACTTAATTTTAGCATATCTGTTTATTTCCATGTGCTGAAGGTGAGGGGTAAGATCAGCAAAAGATTCATGACTGGAATAGTCCACAACAGCTTCTTTTTCTCTCTTCCAATCTGAGAGAGACCATGTTGACCTACATATAACTAAATGAATCAAGTTGCTACTGGCTGTAAAGGATTTCAAAGTTGCCAAGGAGTTAAAAGTGCCATTGCTATTTTCAGCAATATCAAACTGTTGCATTTCAAGACGCTCATATCCATCACCCCTCTGTTCAAACCATTCAAGCCGAACTGCTGGTCTAGCTACACTGAAAGAGCAGGTGAGAGTGCCTCCATCCACTGCATTGTAGTAGTACTCCTGATAGCAGTTGCGACACCCAATTTCGGGGAACTGATCTCCCGGAGAATCTACACATGAAAAATTAATGAGAAAAGATAAGCCGAATCATTGGCAATAGTGCCAAATTATTTTCTCAAGGTTAATTCATATATTAATACAACTACAGGGAAAAAATGTTCCCCTGTAGCCTATTCCTTTGACATTTTGCTGTTTGGGGGCAGTCTCTAGTGACTGTGACATTATTAAACAGTTTAATATACCACCTGCATGCTTCAGTCTATCATGTATTTCATCACATTTTTGGTCAGTTAACTTCGTACTCTATGAATCCTTTTTGCACTGATCTTTTTACGGCTTTTTTTTTTTTTTTTTGAAGACACTTTCAGATGTTAGGACGCCCTGATTCAATATTAAAAGAGAAAAGAGGTTGCTCCACTTGATTAACTTTACAATCTTCTGCATACCAAATAAACTGCAGGCAAACCTTAACATGTCATCTTGGAGAATGCATGTATGGCCTCTTAGTGTTTTTCTTTGAGTAAGAAAACAAAGTACTGGATCTGATGAATGAAGGTAGCAAAATGTGAAGAGCAAAGAAGAATGACTTGACACTTCATTTCAGAGTTGTACTGAACATTTACATTACTAGACATACCAATACTTGAAGACAGCAGATAGTAAAATGAAGAAGCAGACCTAAAATATTCAAATAAACCAGAATGCAAAAATGCATTTAGGTTTTGATGATATATATTCTATTCCAAGTAAAGCCATGATGTCCCATCTCTTTCAGTCAATGGTCAAATGCTATCTTAACATGTTGGAAAAATACAGTTTTGTATTCCTATTTAGTCTTGGGAATTCTTGAGAAATCTGCATTTTGACCTCTGGTGACCCCAGATGACTTTTGACCTCCACCAAAAACAATACGGTCCATCTTTTCACCATAACACATCCACATACTAAGCATAAAATCTATCCAAGCTTTCTTCCTTGAGAAATTGTGTTAACAAGGTTTTCAGTGTTTGACCCCTGGTGACCCTAGATGACCTTTCAACTCCACCAAAAACAATGGGGTACATCTTCTCACTATAACACACCAATTTACCACGTATGAAATCTATTCAAGCTTCCTACCTGGAGATATCCTCTTGACAAGGTTTTCAGACATTGACCTCTGGTGACCCCAGATGACCTTTGACCTCCACCAAAAATAATAGGATTCATCTTCTCACTATAACGCATCTACATACTACGTATGCTTCCTACCTGGAGATATTGTGTTAACAAGATTTTCAGAGTTTAACCCCCAGTGACCCCAAATGAACTTTGACCTCCACCAAAAATGATAGGATTCTTCCTCTTACTATAATGCATCTACATACAAAGTATGAAACTTATTCAAGCTTCCTACCTTGAGATATCCTGTTAACCAGGTTTTCAGGATTTCACTCCCGGTGACCCCAGATGGCCTTTGAACCCCACCAAAAATAATAGGGTTCTTTTTCTACCTGTAAGGCATCTACATACAAAGTATGAAATTTATCCAAGCTTCCTACCTGAAGGTATCTGGTTAACAAGGTTTTTAGGGTCTGACCCCTGGTGACCCCAAATGACCTTTGACCTCCACCAAAAAAATAGGGTTCTTCCTCTTACCATAACGCATTTACATACAAAGTACAAAATTCATCCAAGCTTTGTAACTGAAGTTATTGTGTTAACATTTTCAGGGTTTGACCCCAGTGACCCCAGATGACCTTTCACCTCCACCAAAAATGACACAGTTCTTCCTCTTACCATAACGCATCTACATACAAAGTATGAAATTCATCCAGGCTTCCTACCTCGAGATATTGTGTTAACAAGATTTAAAAGTTTGACCCTGGTGACCCCAGGTGACCTTTTACCCCCACCAAAAACAAAAGGGTTCTTCCTCTCAATATGGGGCATCTATGTACCAAGTTTGAGAACTGTCAGAGCTTCCCTTCTTGAGATATCGTGTTAACAAAGTTTTCAGGGTTTGACCCCCGGTGACCTCAGATGACCTTTCACCTCCACCAAAAATGATAGGGTTCTTCCTCATACCATATTGCATCTACATACAAAGTATTAAATTCATCTAAGCTTCCTGCTTTAAGATATTGTGTTAACACGGTTTTCAGAGTTTGACCCCCAGTGACCTTTGATCCCCACCAAAACCAATAGGGTTCTTCCTCTCAATATGGGGCATCTATGTACCAAGTTTGAGAACTGTCAGAGCTTCCCTTCTTGAGATATCGTGTTAACAAAGTTTTCAGGGTTTGACCCCCGGTGACCCCAGATGACCTTTCACCTCCACCAAAAATGATAGGGTTCTTCCTCATACCATAATGCATCTACATACAAAGTATGAAATTCATCCAAGCTTCCTACCTCAAGATATTGTGTTAACACGGTTTTCAGAGTTTGACCCCCGGTGACCCCAGGTGACCTTTGACCCTCACCAAAAACAACAGGGTTCTTCCTCTGAATATGGGGCATCTATGTACCAAGTTTGAGAACTGTCAGAGCTTCCCTTCTTGAGATAACGTGTTAACCAAGTTTACAGGGTTTGACCCCCGGTGACCCCAGATGACCTATCACCTCCACCAAAAATGATAGGGTTCTTCCTCATACCATAACGCATCTACACACAAAGTATGAAATTCATCCAAGCTTCCTACCTCAAGATATTGTGTTAACAAGGTTTTCAGAGTTTGACCCCTGGTGACCCCAGGTGACCTTTGACCCCCACCAAAAACAACAGGGTTCTTCCTCTTAATATGGGGCATCTATGTACCAAGTTTGAGAACTGTCAGAGCTTCCCTTCTTGAGATAACGTGTTAACCAAGTTTACAGGGTTTGACCCCCGGTGACCCCAGATGACCTATCACCTCCACCAAAAATGATAGGGTTCTTCCTCATACCATAACGCATCTACACACAAAGTATGAAATTCATCCAAGCTTCCTACCTCAAGATATTGTGTTAACAAGGTTTTCAGAGTTTGACCCCTGGTGACCCCAGGTGACCTTTGACCCCCACCAAAAACAACAGGGTTCTTCCTCTTAATATGGGGCATCTATGTACCAAGTTTGAGAACTGTCAGAGTTTCCCTTCTTGAGATATCGTATTAACAAGCAAAGTGTCACAAACACACACACATGCACACCCACCCACACACGCACATACACACATACATACACACACGCCATCATGAATGCATAGGTTTCTCTTATCATCGAAACCAAAAAGGCATACGCTTTGCAACAGGAAGGGTAAGCACAGCGTAATGGTCCCCGCTGGGTCTATTCATTAAAATGGTCATGGAAACTGAATGCTCCATTTATTTGATAATTCCTTCATCATTTGGAAATTGTTTCAATTACTCTGGCCCTCCTTGATGGAGAGATGAAAGACAGCTAGGGCCCTATACTCTACATACAGCATAAATATTCTAAATTTTACTACAATCTGTACTGCACACACAGCTGTAGGCATATGTATACTGTAAAGGTGTGCTTTGGTCTAGTTTTGTGAAGTCTATGAACCACCCAATCTTTGATTTGGACACATGGTTTGAGCATCATACTCAGACCACCCAAGACCAAACCAACATCAGTTTGGAGGTTAACCAAACTGAGAGTGCTCTCAGACCACCCTGAACCAACCCGAAAAAACCTGAAGCCTTCATGGAACAAGTATAGGGCCTATAGTTTATAAGATCTTCTCCACAGTATGCAAACTAAGAAAGTACAAAATATATTGAGAAATAATCAGGGGACTAATATGAACTTAAAAAAGCATCCACTCTGGTACACAGAGACTATAATCTATGGCAGTTTTGTTCCTTTGATGATGGTTATTGTTCCTCAGAAAAAGATACTAAATTTACACCAACTGAACATACCTGCCAACTTTTGATTATCTAAAACTGGGACACCCAATGCGCACTGCCGTCCTGGGGAGGGGTCTAAGGGGAGGGGGTGTCCCCCTCGTCCCCCTCCCCTTTGGAAAATTTTTTCAAATGTAAAAGCCTATAGATGCAAAATGGTGGCACATTTGATGCTGATAAAAAATTAAGAATTACATGAGTGGGCCATGATTTTAAATGAAATGAGCCACTTTTAATGGCATTTCTAAAGCATAAATGTATTTTGTTGTAAATCAAAACTTACACAGGATGCAAATACAATAGCCTATACAGCCCATGTCAGTTGTCACTGACAAGGTATGTATGGGTCACATTAAAGTATCACCTACTTATCTACTTTTCTGTAGAACTTGACTGTGCTACTTCATGTGTATTTGTCTTTTCCTTTGATACTTGAAGAGATTTGTATGTAGCTTGCTTTGCATTTCTGAGAACACCATGACTGTATGAAGTTAAATAGCATTTGATTCCTCTACTTTGCAATGCCAATTTGTGGGTCATTAATGAGCTCAGAGTTGTTGTGTTCATACTGGCTCGTTGTTTTGTTTTATTCTTCTTTACTACTGAAAAAACTCGCTCGCAGTCTGCATTACTATGAAATATCAGTAGCACAGTTTTCATTACAGAAGCAAGCACAGGGTATTTCTTTTCACTCGTGGCTTGGTCTTTAATTTGTCCAATTGAATGCCATTGCTGGTCAATGCGTATTTCTTTGTTAGCCACAATGTTTTTGTCTATCTGATACTGGTTAAATTCAGACTCCAGTTGATCCATTGACTCCTTAGGCACTAGATCAAAATGTTTCACGAAATATTCTACTGAGCTAAACTTCACCTGGGTTCTATCAGCAATATCGACAATTTTAGCATTCAATAGTAACTCATCATTACATGGGTAATGCATGATCATGTACTCACATTCAGCAACGTAGAAATTCTTTACACAAGTGTAGAATGCTATAACATACAGCATGTCCTTATTTTGTGTCAGAAATACTTTACACTCATGACCAATTTGAATATCACAGTCAGCTTTATGGTTGTTTTCATTGCTGAGATCCAACATGGTGATATCCTTAGCTGCCAGAATAACATCTGGTTTAAGAAATCTTGAAAGTATGCTAGAGAGCTGATCAATGAGAACATCATGTACGAAATCGATCTGTGGCTCGTCTTTCTGCAAAACCTCATAAGCATGGTCGAAGAATGGCAAGATGGCATTGAGGAACATAGCATGTAACTTACAGTTTGGGTCATTCAGTTGACAATAGATGAGTTTTGTTTTGTGAGGCCTCTGTGTTTCAGACCCAGATACAGAAGCAGTAGACTTTTTGATAGATTTCTGGCTCAGTAATGACTCCTTTTTCTTGGCCCAAGAATGCCTTTTACTCTTGCTGATCAAACAGATATCTGTTGAGGTCAAATTGCTTCGTAGCAGATGGTATGGTAATGTCCTTTGCTGGACTTCTGCTGGTGGAGGGTACACTTTTGTTCTTTATGCAGGATGCAGTCTTACTCATGCCAGTGGCAGGTGCAGTCTTACTCTTGGTGGGGGGTGCTAGTTGGTACTGCTGGTGGCGATCGGCTTACTCTTAGTCTTGGTGAAAGGTATTCTTGTATTCTTGTTGGGAATCTCAGTCTTGCTCTTCTTTGCAGTCTTTCCCGGAAGATCACTGCTTGGAGCTTTTCTCTTCCTTGTGTGAAGAGCACTTTCACTCTTAAAATAATCAAGGAGCACATCCCAGTTTTCTAACAGTCTTTTGATTGCCTTCCCTAAAGACAGCCAACGTGTTGACACATGTTTCAAGATTTTTCTAACCTCAATACCATGCTCCTGTTGAATGTTAATAATGGCCTGGTGGCGCAGTTGACTCTTATCAATATAGTACCATATGTCAACAAGCAGTTCATCTATCTGGTATTGCAAACATTTACCCCCCTTCTGAGCTGCCAGATGCATCAAATGACATGGGCTTCCTGCAATGTAAGTGTTGGGATTCCTCTGTTTAATTAATGTGGCTACCCCTTTATGCTTTCCAAGCATAACTGACGCATTGTCTGTCCCGAAACTAACACAATTTGACCATGGTATTGACCATGACGTTAACTCATTATCAAGGAGATTAAAAATATTTCCCCCGTTGACTGTTCTGTGCTTTGTTTCATAGATAGTAGTTCACACACCACTTGACCTAAAACTGGATCAAATGACTTTACAAGCACAGGACAGAGTTTAATTGATTCCATATCTGTACTTCCATCCGTAGCTAGACTGTATGGGTGATGTTTCATGCATGTTGCAAGATCCTTTGCATCATTTTCTGCCAGTGTCTGAACTACATGCCATGTTTTAGTTTGCCCACATGCATATTGTTTTGCAATGTTAGAATCAGGAAACATTTTCCTAAATAAAGGTCCAGCATGATCGCTAACTGCCAGTGGCACACTATGTTCCACCAAAAAATCAGTAAAACTTACTTCTGCATTGATTGCTGCATAGTTTTCCCAGCAGAAAAAAGTGGTCAAGGTACCTGACTTCTGCGCTGCACTTTCTGCCCGCGAGTTTGCTTCATGCTTTGCCGTTTTGATATGGTTCGTGATGTCATTTCCACCTCCAGCTGCGATTTTTTCATCCGATCGACACACTTTACAAAATGCGAAGTTACTCCCCTTACGTGATTCAGAAATGCATGGAAATCTCACTTTGTAACTCTCGTTAAAAGTCATTAGGCGTTTCTTCTGCTTTTTGGGAGTTTCCATATTCATTCACTTTCAAAAATCCACAAAGCAACGACTGACGAAATGCACCGAAATTTAATGCCGATACAAACAGGCTAGGCTATACAAAGTGTAAACAGACTCACTTGTTACTGTTAGGCTAGGTTAGGCCTAAGCAGCCTACAGCTTGGATTGTGTACAAGTTCCAACTCATCGCCCTTACAAAAATTCCCAGCACAATTCCTGTAGAAATTCTGTAGGAAAGGCTCATTTCCTATAGGAAGTAAGCCATTTCCAGTAGGAATTATTAAATTCCTGTAGGAATTTCAAATTTCCTACATAAGAATTTGCTATTTCCTACGTAGGAAAGACCATTTCCTGTAGGAATTTGTCATTTCATGTAGGAATTATCAAATTCCTACAGGAATTTCAATTTTCCTACATAGGAACTTGCTACTTTCCTATGTAGGAAATTCCCAACATACTGTCTACTTCATGCAGTGGATGCATGAAGGGAAGTCCACTGTGACTGGTCAGTAAAGCCAATTGTGTAACAACAAAGGACTTTTGAAATGCTTCCTCTGTAGGTGCTGTGCTGTGTGAAGCCTTGAACTTGACTTGTAGTATGTGTGTACTTAAGCAGTGTGGTATATTGCATCAGTGTACAAACAGACTCCACAGCAGTAGCAGTACAGTGAGGTTACTCTGTAGTTGCAGTGAAGGAAGGTTGTGCATTGGACACTCAGTGTTTATAATCTGGAGAAAATATTTTGTGTAGAACAGTTTAGGACTTTGAAGTATCCAAAAAGTGTCATGGAACCATTTGATTCTCTAGTTTGTTTCATTTGGATATTCTTAAGAGACCATGGTAGAATCTGACACATATACTAACTGGAGCTCTAATTTTCTTTGGACCAAATTTTCTGTTGAAGTTGGACCATGCATATTAAAACATTGTCAGGTTATGTTTTATTTTAAGCCTAGGTAGTAACAAGTGAATGCATGCATGCAGCTGTCTGAATGTGCTAGCTGATACATAAGAGGGATATGTTCAACTTAATTTTCTCATCAAATTAAGTGGGTGAGCTGTTATATTTTTAAAAGAAGTGCACATAAAAACTTACAAAATCGGCAATTTATCATGCAGACATTCATTTGTCATCCTGTATCTTCAACTTAAATGGAATTATTTCAGCCTGTTACTTGCTTTCGCAAAGGATGAGTGACCTCTTTCAGTGCTTACATAGCCATGGCACCTTATGCATAGGCTCTCAACAGTCAGTACATGCTCATACCATTAATAGATGATGATGACTAAAAAAAAGTCCCCCTCAATAAATGGAAGGGTCCCATGTGGGAAGCGATTTCCTATGTAGGAAAGTAATTTCCCATGTGGGAACCATTTCCTACAGGAAAACTATTTCCTACAGGAACATGCCCAAAATCCTACAGAAATCCCACATACTGATTTCCTGTAGGAAATTATGTTGGGAATTTTTGTAAGGGCGCACTATGACGCACAGAGTGCACAAGTCTTCGTGCGTCAATGTGATAGCATATGCCATGTCCCGGTAAAGCAGCCATGCAACTCCTAAGGCAGGTAAAAAACTTTTGGTTCACCGTGTCGACATTTCCGCATTCGAGTGTATCGGTATTCTTTTTTCTCCCAGCCAGGTGTGTAAGAATCTCGGGCCTGCGGCGACGTTAACAGGTATAGTGAGTGTACGTTGAGTCGATTGGTACCTTGAGTCGGTCACTACGTACAAACCGTATGGAACATACACTACACGCGAAGCAAATTAAGTGACCGACTCATGGTACCACCATGCTACTTTTTCGACACACGTACATGTATAGACATTACTGTAACGCGTATATCGTACACATGCAACCTTAGCTTTCTAGACTGCATGTCTACATACATTAGTGTGTGTTTTAGAGGCAATGGCTGGTCTTCACGATGGGTTCCACTTACGCATACAGTCATTAGTGTTGTATTTCCCAGCGTTGGGACCCGCAAAGTATTGCATCATATGATAGGCATAAAATCTTTACGCACTGATTGAGGAACGGCCCCAGTAAAAGCGCATTTCTTCTGCAATCCGAAAACCAGGACAAACCCGTTTTTCTGTATTTCCGCACACAGAAAATGGGACAAACCCGGGTAAAACGGGACAGTTGGCAGGTATGACTGAATCAACAAGTTTTTTTTTTAGGGGGGTTCACGGGGTTGGGCCAAAAACAGACAAAAACAGACCGACCACCCGAAACAGAAATGATGTTGGTTTCAAGACAGATCAGACCACCCAACCATCTGTCCTATATAGATCACCAAGACAACCCAAAACCAGCTTCAGCTTCATGTGGTTTCACTTTGATCCCTGTTTTGGGCGGTCTGTGCACACTTTTAATATACTGTACCAACTCCATTGAATTTGTACCAAAGACCGACTATGATTTCCTTGAACTTACACATGAGTTGACTAATTACACTGACTCAGTTCAGGCTGTCAAGTGTCACATTCAGCTCAAGAAGGGTAACCCTACCTAATTGATCTTAGAGTCTCTACATAGAGTAGATGCTTTCAGAGTCAGTTTGTGAAGTCATGCATGGGAGGGGGGGGCTCTTTAACAGAAGTTGACTGTCACATTGCAATAGTAAAACTGTTAAAGGTTGATGAACTGTAGTTGAACTGAAAAGACAATATTTCTATCCTCTATCCAACCCACCTGTACAAGTCATGTGTAAGGCCATTATTGCTTCTGCATATGACAGATGTTCACAGTACTTTATTTATTACATCCAGGCACCAATAACATTCACGATGTCTGCTAACATGACTAGGCTGTCAAAGTGGCTATTCGTATTGTCACTACGGCTCTATCATTTTATTTCTTTAATTCAGGTGCTACTACTATGGTTCCAACATAGTGCCTTGGATACCAGTGACACCATAGCATCCCACTTTGTGTTCATGTCAGGCCGAGGGACTGTGAGATTCCTGCACTTTTCTGAACAACCCAGCCAGTTTTAAAGTTGTGTGTGGGAATTTCATGTACCCTTTGGGAAAACATGTTGAGAAATACCTTACTTTTTATTCTGCAACTAATTGAGATCCCCCTCTTAGAACTATAATGCCCCATAAATATACTGGAAGAGGGAATTTCTCACTCAAATTCTGAGACAAGGTGCCAACACTGTCCCACCTACCTATTACTTTGAGTGCCAAAAGATATTTCTCATGAGCTATTGTAGCATCCCTGTAGACAATCACTTTGTACTCTCTCTCATGCCATACAGTTACATTCAAAATGATGAGTGAACCATTCTGAAGCACGTCATAATCTCCACTTTCGAAACCTGGTCCACTTTTGACTCCGCTGTCTGCCTGGAAGTTTACCAAAACAGCACTATTGTCAGAGACACCATCAAACCAATAAACAGAGCGCAAGTCATCTGCGAAGTTACAATTGATGCGTCCTTCTTCACATAGTTCTGCAGTTTGATTTTTCGGACAGATATCATTTGCTGCAAACAATTTCAATGTAGGAGAAATGGGTTTTTACATTAATAAGAGATGAAAAATGGAGCCCTTTGATAAGAGGGGCTGGGGCGAAGGTTATGTTGCTATCTGAAATAACTGATACTTATATTGTCTGCGGTTGGTTGTAACATTTCAAATTGAAATTATAAACATTTTCATCAATGATATTGATAGCTCTCTCTACCATCCAGTAGTGTAGTAAAGGTTTGCTTGATCATGACTAAGGTGGCACTATTAGGCAAGGTTATGGTTGATAAGCGATGAATGCCTCACTACTGGTACAAAAAGAGCTTTGGATAAGGTAGAGTTTTTTTTTCATGGGTCCCTCAGAACCGGAGGGGTGTTGGCGAAAATGGTGTTCTTTTTTAATGCAGATAGAATGCAAATTCCTTCACTTTGGTCCTGACAAGTTTTTTCAGCTATGATTAGTAGATTGTATATGAATGGTATGTATTCTGAGTGATGTGACGTTTTTGGGGATGTATAGTGTATGCAGTAGTGAGTTGCTATGGGTTATGTATATAGACACTTAAAGCGATATTTAAAAGCCATTGCTAGACAGTGTGCACGCTGCCTGCGGCTAGGAGGCTACGATGGACATGGGGTGCTTGGATTGATCAAGAGGAATTTTTCCAGTAGTTTTAGTAAAGATATTGTACTACCAATCTGTTATAAGCAGTTTGGTTAAGTACCCCACCTTCGACTATTGGTCAGCCCCAGGCATATAGAGAAAGTCGCCCTTCTAGTGCTGGTAAAGCCCCATGGTTTAAGATTAGGGTTGCTGTGTATATTTAAGCAGTTCCCGTCCATGGTGCTATTATAAATGTAAATAGTTATGTATACTGTAGCAAAGTAGCTGATGCTTTGTAGCAGAGGAGGTGCTCAGCTCAGAGGAGTAACCTTGGAATGCCAACAAAAGTCACTGACTTTTTCCTAGAATGATGGTGTCCATTTCCACCTGTTTACCTACAGCTTTTAACCCACAAGCCCTAGATTAAGACATTCCCTCTTCTAAACTCTTCTTTTGTATTGTGATTGAGAGGGATTAGTTTTTGACAGTTACATACAACATGGGTTTTTCCAGTTCAATGCGCCCCCTGTTGGACCTTTGTTTAACACTTAAAAGACAAATGGGACAGGATGTTGTTTATCTCTTGTGTATTGTCTGTAGACCACGAGGCTAATGTATACCTTTGTTTTAGTAAATGTTTCTACTTGACCACAAGTATGGCCATAAATAGACCAAAATAGAATGTATAGCCCTATGTATCTCTCTTTATCTTGGAGGAGCTACAGGTTGTCTGAGCTCAAAAGATGCCAAGTTTGCCAAGTTTCTAGCACCTGTTTTTCCTGCTAAAAGAGTTGGTCATTGTGATTATGGACCCTTTGACTAATTAATATTCAACTTGGAGTAAGTGACCAATGTTAGAGAGTCCATGAATAATTGAGTATTGCTTGGGTAAGACCAATGAGGGAAAGAGTGTAAGGAAGTATTGTATGGGATAGCTGAGATAGCCATGTTGCTGCATAGTGATTATGTCTCAAGTATAGGACAATGGAGGGCGCCAGCGACATGCTACCTCCACCGTCTTCAGTCCACACCTCTCAGCCACTCTCTCTCTCTGAGGCTCCCTATCCCTCCTACTCTTTGACTGATTGAGAGGCCCCTTAATGTTTTCATAGCAAAAGTTTGGCAGACTTATCTGTTTCATCGAGAGTCCTTTGCAAAGTCCAAGATTTACAGTTTTTATAGTTACAAGTTTTTTCCGATTCTTTAATTTGAGTGTGAAGTCTAGTTTTATTCCATGAGTATTCCTGAACTTTACTGATGTTTGAATGTCTAGAATCAGGTTGCTGTCTGTAGAACTGAGCAAAAATTCAAAAAACAGGACAAGACAAGCCGAATCAAATTTGAAAAGAGAAGATCTTCTTGTCATGAAGAATAAAGGTAGGCCGAGCTGTGCACTTTAGAAATTTAACTGTTCCTTCCCCCCCCCCAAACGGCAAAAATCGTTACGATCTGCTATTGGACGGTGTAGGGAGTGGCTGGCCCCCAATGGAATCTGCTTTGGAGAGGATTGAAACATACAGACATTGAACAATTTAGTACAGCATTTCAGTCAACATATTGCACATGTAATGTCAAGAGCAACGGACAAACTGGAATACAATCATGCTGTAGACATGTGGGATTCTCACCTGCTTCACTGCATCACTGAGGTCGCTCTGGGTCACCCAGGTGTCGGCGGTTGTGGTGGCTGTCTCGGTTTGGTGGCCTGACGGCTTCCCCTTGCCTTGCCTTCCCGGTGGTAGAGAAGCTTGGCTCTGGGAACCTGTGGACCTCACTTCATCATCGTCATCGTCGCTGATCTTCACTGCAGCTGACTCGGGACAGCAAATGCTCACGGGGACTGTCTCTCCCTGGACGATGGTGCGTCAGGAAACTGTCAGGTATCCATGATCTGGTCGTCACGGGCACTCCTCTGTGGCTGGCCGACCCAATCTTCTTCCCCGTTTTCACAATCTTCCAAACCCTGGTTCTCATGTTCTCGTATGCTTCTTGCCATTGGGACCAGTGGCAGGAGGTCCAGCTGCTCTCGACTCGGTCCCACCGGCTGTTCTTGGCCGCCACGTTGAGCCACTCTCTGCTTCTTGTCCTACAGTGGGGCTTCTCTTTCACAAGCTCGGCCAAACCTCAACTCGACTCTTCCTTTCCAGCGGTACTAGGGATTTCTTCTTGGACACCCCGGACCCGCTTCTCTGCTGCTGGGAGCCGGCGTCATGTTCACTCGATGGCTGATCTAGGCATTTCGAGTGGATCCTGTTGTGTCTCCGGGATAACATAGACACTTGATATGGATGATGGGGGGGAATGATCTCTCTCAGCGGTCTCTGCGCCGGTGGCCTGTCGCTTTCCGGCCTTCTCTGCTTATCTTCCTCGTGTATGCTTTGTTTAGGCATGTTGTATCTGTGATGTAAGTTGTCTCTTCGCTGGCGATCTCTGGAATGGCGAGCAGTGTCAGGAAGACGATATACCCCGCACCGAGCCCCCCCCCGAGCGCCACTGTCGCGCAGTAGTCGTGAACTGCTCGTAAACTGTTCGTGAAACTTGCTCATTAACTCGTCGTGAACTGCTGTGCCATGTGCAAACTGTTCGTGAAGTGCGTAAACTAGTCGTGACTGCTCGTGCCCATGCGTGAAGTACACGGGGACGTGTCAGTGGGAAGGCACGGCCACGCTGCGACGCGCACCAATTCGTGAACATGTCGTGAACTACACGTGAATCGGACGTGAGTTGTTCGCTGAAACTATCGTGGCAGTTCGTGACAGTCGTGCATGGCGCGCACTGCCACGCACTGGCACGCATCCTCCGCATCGTCCGACGAGTTCACGAACATATTGCGCATAGTTCACGACCCGGTCGCGAAATTTTGTCGTGACAAAAATTTTGAACATTCAAATTCTCGTCCCGACATGGCACGCAGTCACGACGGGTTTACGCACACTTCACGCCAGTTTACGACTAGTTTGCGACTCGAGTCGTGCCAATGCGTGCCACAGAATCGTGCAAGTGTCAGCCTTGCATAAGTCTTTACCATGTCTGACAATTCCTTTGCCTGGATCGCGCCATTTTGTTTTTGCCGCTTTTATATTTGTCTATCTACAATGGGACATAGTGTTTCCTCACATCTTGGAACATACTTTTGCTGTTCTTCCTTTTCAGGGTAGTGACACTTAAAAAAGAAAGGGGGGGGGGGGTGGAATACATTAACCTCTTACTATTTTCTGGTATTTCTTACCTTGATAGTAAGAAATACCGATATGACTTTAACCCTTCTTTGATGAAACCATGTTTAGTCCACAGAGGTCTACAGATGAAAAACTTCAAACTTTTTTTTTTATTTTTTTTAAATATAGAGATGAAGGTATGACATACATATTAGAGATGAAGGGTATAATGTACTTTATCATGGCGGCTTTGGGGGGGGGGCAAATTTGTTCATTATTTAAATTCTACCTCAGAAAATCAGTCTTATGTTAATATTCTGTTACTGACCTCCGGCTGTAATATGTTGGCTTATATCGGTCACAATAACTGTTTTTCCGGGCATTGCAGGGGTTACTCGATGAGCGCTGCATTGGACTGTAACTCGGTCTATTACGCGGGCAAAAAATCATTGGGACACTTGCTTCTACTTTCAAGGGAAAAAATTCAGAATTCTTTTAATATTAGAGGAAGATTTTCAACAACCTCAGGGCTATTAAGTTAACTATAACTTGCTGCAACGTTAGCATCTTCTTTAAGCTTTGTAATTTACTTATGAAATATACTTCGAATTTAGGGTAATATAGGGAACGGAGACTTCAATTCGGGAAACTGCCAATCCTAATATGTGGACAACAAAGGAACTTACTCTCCTCTTTCAACCAACAAAATTAAAATTTCACTAAAGTACTGGCATTTTCCATCCATATATGATCAGTTTGAAAAATATACTAAAGACATCACATTTGCATCCTAACGCAATCTTAAATTACATAAATTTCTTAAAGGGGAGGGGAACCCCTCCCCTTGACCCCTCCCAGAAAAGCATCCTCCATAGAAACCAAAAATTAAAATTGCACTGATGTATATGAACACTTGTTCCAGTCATGTATGATCAGTCAAAAATATATACAAAGGACATCAACCATTTTGCATCAGAGCAACCTTAAATTAAACAAAAATTTCTCAAAGGGGAGGGGACACCCCATCCCTAGACCCCATCCCCAGGACGGGATCACTCATTCACATACTTTACTCCTACAAAATACCCTGGCACCATCCCCTGGCGCACCGTCCCCCCTTAGATCCCTACCCCAGATCGGACTTTATAACAAACCACTATGACCTGAGCCCCCCCCCCTTCGCCAAATCCTGGATCGAACGGTTATTAGAGGACTGAAGGGGTATAACCATATTATATGAGAGACTTACGGTATAATTGTACTATATTAGAGACAGAAGGGTATAATTAATCGTACAATATTAGAGGACTGAAGGGTATAATGTACTACACTAGAGACTGAAGGGTATAGTGTACTCTATTAGAGACTGAAATGGCATAATGACTATCTTAGAGACTGAAGGGGTAAAGTACCTTATTAGGAGACTGAAAGGGTATAATATTACTATATGAGACGAAGGGTATAATGTACTATATTAAGAGACTGAGGGTATAATATACTGATATTAGAGACTGGAGAGGTATAAATACTATATTAGAGACTGACAGGGTATAATGCACTATATTAGAGAGTGCAGGTATAATGTACATATTAGAGACTGAAGGGTATAATATACTATATTAGAGACTGAAGGGTAATAATGTACTATATTGAGAGACTGAAGGGTATACATATACTATATTAGAGACTTAAGGGTAGGATTAATATACCTCTATTAGAGGACTGAAGGGATAATGTACTTATTAGAGACTGGAAGGGGATAATATACTATTATTAGAGGACTGACGGCGTATAATGTACTACATTAGAGCTGAGGGTATAATATACTAATATTCGAGGACGTGAAGGGTATAATGTACTATATTAGAGACTGAAGGGGTATAATGTACTATATTAGATAATGAAGGGTATAAGTACATATATTAGAGACTGAAGGGTATAATGGTACTATATTATAACCTAGTATCATATACTTTGGTACTTGGTTCTTTTCAATCCTGTAACAATGTTTATTATAAATATATTAGAGTTGTGTGAAGTATAGACATTTATTATGTACCTCTGATATATAAAAATTTCGAAACATAATAAAAACATATTGTAAAAGGAGTAAAAGAAGGTTTGAATGGTTCAAGAAGATGGTATTTTAAAGCAGATACAACAAAGAATAGCTGCAAACATTTCAAAGGAAACTTAGAGTAGGCTACGCATAACCTTAACTTGAGAGAAGAAACCAAAATTTATTATAAGTTAAAGTAATCCAAAGCAATTGATCAAGACTCTTACCCCAAACTTTTTCTCGGATGCAAACTTTATCATAAGTTATCTTACTTGTGAAAAGGTAATGTCAGGCGTTCAAAATACGATAGAGCTACGTAAGTTTTGCCCTCGCAGCTGTACAAATCGCCCCAAAAGATGTGAGGAGTACACAAAAAAAGGGCAAATGTTTTAAAATCACTCCAATCGCTTTAAAAGTTATTAACGGACTTGTTCGATATTAAAGAGATTCTATGGGAAAATATTGCAAATTTCTCAGAAGTTCTTATGTAAATTCTTCCGAAAGTCTGAAGATTCTAAAGAAATTAATTCAACCTTAACAGAGATATGTAGAAATTTGGTTAGGGGACAGAGAAATATTTTACCATTTTATTCTACTGCTTGTTGCACTGATGGTTATTCCTTGCGTAATACTACATTCGGCCGTGCAGAATTTCCTCATCGCGGGTTCGCGCTTACCAATGGATACGTCGGGATACTTTCTAATATGAGTCTAGTTGCTTTTATCGCAGTGTGCCTTACTCCAGCCTTTTTAATCAAATATATCACATCCCCCATTCCCCTATGCCTCAGGGACAGCCGACGAGATTCTAAGAAAATACCCAAGGGATTGGGGCGATCCACAAAACGCCACAAAATAGCACTAACGAATCATGTAGAATTCCTCAAGAGAACATGCACGACAATTAATTATATCACTCAGTGAGTGCGCCTCCCAACCTCACCTCTAATTAATGAACAACACTACTAAATAATAGGTATAGGAAACCGGACGACATTTCGTCTACAGTCTAAAGGAAATTTGAGAGCATACTCGAAAATTGCCTAAAAACATAATTCGCAGGTATTTTCATAAAACAGTCCACAATTTTATGTTAATTTGAGTTGATCCTAGGTTGGTACCAAATATTAAATTAAACGAATATTAAATGTCATGAAAAAGATCATTTCTCTTCTAATTTTGTGTGATCTTTTGATTCTGAGACCAATGTTCCTTTCAGTTGGGTTTATTCTCGTCCCAATCTTCGAATACGTCAGATGTCTATACTGGATTTTAAGAATATTTTGGGGTTAACGAAATAGTTACAAAACTATGGGGTAAATGAATGTTTAGAGACAACCTGTCTTTATTGACTGAGATGTATAAAATCAGGGATCAACAGGTGCTAGCTCCTACCAAAGACACTGCAGCTGTACTAATAATATAGATAAGGACTAGTTAGCTACAGGCTTATTAATGTAACATTCTTAAATTCAACCTAGTACACTGGGGTAGATGGCAAATTAATCTATCTGTATCAGACCAAAGCATGACGTAGAGAGTATTAAAATCCAAAGCCAGCCAAGCAGCGTATATGTTGTTTGATTGCATGTGGTGTTACCTGTATTACAAAGAACTTGGTAGTTATATCAAAAGCCTTGTAATGCATGCTGCACTCAAAATCTACCCTTGAAAAATGATAATGGTGTAGAAACTTACTTTGTCAATATGACTTAAAGGGTTTATTGGACAACAATCATGTAGTTACCTGTGATATCTTTAGGCCAAATATATGACAAGTTATTAGGCGTCAATACACCAAAACTTCAAAAAAATGCTTGCATTGAGTTGAAATGATACCTTCTTAACTGACATTTTCCAGAATTTAATGACGCACCACCATTGTACGTCATACCAAATCAGTTGATCAAGTTTTCCATAATTCCCAAAAGTAAAGGTGGCATTGGCTCAACAAACCATTTATGAAAAGTGATTACCAGGTGAAATTGTACCTAAAGTTAGGAATTAAAGGAATTATATAGTTTAGAGGTGAAAAATTAATCTCATCATCCAAAATCCATTTTTATAGCTTTAAAATTCCCCAAAATTGTGAGACATAAAAATGTTGAAAATTTATTCACAAATTGAAATAGTCGATTGCCAGTAATTGTGATGTTCTTCTTGTACAGTCACATTACCTGCTTTGGTTCTTTTGAAATATAAAACTGTTTATATAACCTTCACAAATTACTGTTCCTTGCCATAGACTTGTTCGAAAAGGGCCTGTCCACGTCAAATCACATTATAACAGTTAGCAGTGATCACGTTTCGCACAGGTGCAGCGGCTTCAAGCAAAAAACAAAAAAAAAAAAAAACAGAAAAACAATGACCGTAGTTTGAATGATTGCGCAATCTACCGTTTTTAATTGAGTGAATAAGCTTCAAAATTTTATATCTCAACTCAGGAATGTCCCGTGAAGATGGGAGTTAGATCATTGGGATTGATTTTTCAAGCTTTGCAACGTGGATTTTTTGAAATTTTAGACTTTAGGTACTGTTTGAACTCTTAACGTCAATCTCTCCCACCACTCCTAGTGTCCAATTACAACACTGTAAACTGACACTAGCCATCCTTTAATACATACGTAAGGGGACTTATGGAAGCAAGATTTATAAAAGGTGTCAGATGGTACGTCATTCGCTAGGGAACTGACGGTCTTGAAGTAAGAAACTGTAGTAGAATTCGTCTTATTTACGAAGCTGCTGAGCATTGAGCTATGAAAACTCGCGATACATAGGTAAGCCGATTCGTTTGCCTCATACTATTTTAATTGCGTAACTTAAACAGCTCTCAGTTTCACCAGCTCTTTCTCCCCCTTCTCTTACAGGTGAAATATTTATCCTCGTTTTTCAGCTTTGTCCGACCGGAACAGTTTTCAAGAGGTGATAAGACTCAGAGACCAAATATCGAGACCAAGTTACAAGTCAAAAGGAAGCAAAAGGGTTCCCCATGGTGATGCGACCCCCCCCGTAAATAAATGCGATTGACCCAAGGAGGAGAGGAAGGTCAGATCGGAGAAGCACTGAAGCAATTTAGTAAACACCCAGGAGATGCAGCTATATTGACAACATCAGCTAAAAAAAGTTATAAACATCGACATTCTCTTCAAATGCTTTTCGAAAATCAAAACTGCCAAGCGAAATGAGCCGTCAATGCAACAGGAAAGTGAGGCATAAGCCAAAGCCAACTTTACGACCACTGCCCTACTGGAAAATGGGGCATACGTCGGAGACTGAGTGAAGCTTGGGGGTAGTGACGCCCCAACGCCAGACGACCTTCAGTTAGAAGTGATTGATGCATTTACTACGGTTTCAGGCTCCTGCATGAAGCAGTTTCGACTTTGACGTACGAACGAGGACGGAGAACAAGACAGATCCAGTACAGAAAAGCTGAAAAAACTATGTGTTGTATATCATGGACACGTGACCAATGACGCATCTACCATGTGACCGATTGGAGTTGCCATGAATACGCATGTGGATAAGAGTAGGAGCTGAAAAGGGAATGATGCCAGTGAGCATTTTTTTCTCAAGTCTATTTTTAGGGCAATGATTCAATTGAGTTTGAACAAAACGGAGGAAAAGGCGAAAAATGGAATTCGAGCAACATCGGAACAGCCCGGACAGAAGAGCAAGATGTAAAGAGGTTATATGAGAATTGTTTTCTCGTTCGGGAATTGCTAATCTAAAACCAATGAACACTTCACCCCTCCCCCTCCTCTCGGTCCTCCTTTTTCTCTTGGGGAGAAAAAGGAAAGTTAATTCTGAGACATTCGATGAAACATAATCTCACGACACGACAATGTAACTCATTTAGTGGCCTGTCTGCCAGAATTGTTGAAGAATACGGAAAGTTGTATGTCAAGTACAAAACCATCTACATTACGCCAATAGATGTGCGAAAGCTTGTACCTTTCAAGGCATGTAATATAAAGGTACACGTTAATCCGCCAAGTCTACAGGCAATCTTGGTTGGAAATGATTATCGCAGCTGTTAGTAGATAAATATTTCTGTCTGAACTCATCAGCTGCTACTGTTAATGTGAACTTTCAACCTTTACGTTTTATATGGGGCATTGTAGTAGTGAAAGGTTTGGTTTGAGGGTCATGCATGCAGAGGTTACATATTACTTATTGATGCATTACAGGTCTACGAAAAAAATGTTGTATGATTCAACATGGGGTATACAGACATTTTTTCGTAGACCTGTATGATTCAACATAGGGGTTCCGCCGGTTTGGTCTAGCGGTAGAGCCTCCGCCTCTCACGCGGCGAGGCCCGGGTTCAATTCCCAGGTCGAGTCATACCAAAGACTTAAAAAGTGGAACCTCGGCCGTTGTGCGTGATGCCTCCGCATAAGCAATGGAGTAAGGGAAAACAAGCAGTGAGCAACAACTGGAAAGAAGGCCGTGGCCGGCTCGAAATTGAAACCAATTGGTTGAAAAATGCGGCCGGTTTTAAACCTCATCTAAATAAACTAACCCAACATAGGGGTAAGTTGGTCTTTTATCATGGTGGGGGCTCAGCAGGGCCTACTGGGGAGGGTTAAAGGGGAGGACGTTTCTCTGTCCTTCCCCTTTGGCAAACAGAATATTGACCGTCCTTAGATGCTATGGAAAATCATGTGTTTATTGTGATGGGTATATTTACTGAAAAGTTGGACATACCTTCTTCACAGAGGGAACGGAATAAGGGTTATCTTAGGGAAGAGTTGTTCGGCAGAAGCGTACGGAAGGCGTAAGGACTGGGGTGCATTACAAACCTTATTTTTGTGCGATTTTTAAATCTAGGAGATGTTGATATCAAATGCCCCCACTTCAGAAAGGCCTAAGGTCAGATTTTGGTTTTTTGTCGCGCCCTACTTTAGGAACGGTCCTCCACCCTAACCGACATCGTCCTTCACATGACAAATCCCTGCATAGCACTGAAGCTGTATCCCAAACGTCTTCACCAAATTTCGGGATCTGTGTTGACCTTTTGTATAAATGTTTTGCAATGTTTTGCTTTGTGGAAGTATGTTACAAATCGACCAACATCTGGCAGGCGGAAATAGGTGCACTGTAACAAGAATAATTTGTCATTATTAAAGTGTGAATATGTAGGACTTATTCATTTTCAGTAGGTTGAGAAATCTTCCCAAAGTCCACTTAACGGAGACCATTTACAAAGGTGTTTCTTCATGTTCAAACGCCATAGGCCTAATCGAAAGGAGCGAGCGTACTATTCACAGTTTATGCTTTCTTGGACCGACTGTACAGTAAGTATGTGGAATTCTGTGAATGAGAAAATTTGAACAGTGGTAGAGTGAGGGCTCTGACCTTTGACCTGGACAATTGGCCGCATCATTTATGAACGTCGCGGTCCTGACAACAATATGCGTGTGTACGTGTTATTTGCTCGTGTGCGTTAACGTGGAAACAAGCTCTAAATCTACATGCCATGCAAGTTGATGCGCTTAACAATGACAAACTCTCGCAAGTTGAATGAATGCGTTGACTTCTTTCCCCCAGGTTTTCATTTTCTAAATACAATCTGATTGAGATTACGTACAAACATATAAACATGCGCGGATCCAAGGAGGAGGGCTTCCCGCCTCAGCCCCCCCCTTTCTCCACATCCGTCAACAATAACAAATACGCGAAAATTAGCTTAATGTTAATTTAGGAGAATATTCAAGGGGATATTTTTTTTTTTTTTCCTCTTCAGGCCCCCTTTTCTTCGAAATGTCTGTATCCGCGCCGTAAACATGTTAACGTTCATCTTTCAAACACGCAAAATAAGGTCCCTGAACATCATTAACTTCGATGATCGAGTGATCATTGAATTCACGGCTGTTGCCCCGAAGCCCAGTTACAACCACTGCAAATATTTTAATGGATGCAACATTGGACAACGATTGATGCTTGAAGCAATTTGACAACAAAACATGTAAAATCTTCATTTATTGTCATTCTCTAGTGCATTCTTTCATCAGTTTCTGTCAATTTCCATCGTTACAAAACCTGGAATTCATCTTCTCCCCTCCCCCAAAATATTAAAGTACGTTTTCATTAATTACTCAAGCAAAGCTCACTAATTTTTAAGGAATTTTTTTTTTCTTTTTGCTGTTTTCATAATTTATGCTATATAAAGTGTAATACGACCGTGACCGTCACCAGGTTACTGACTGACGATTGAAAGCAATGTGTCTCGTAATAGCTGGGCATTGAACATATAAGAGAAATAAACTTCCTTCGAGGAACAATCATCAGTAAGGAGTTCATCAGCATCTTTTAAAAATGTTGAAAAGAGGTAAGCATACTTTATCAGTCTCTACTAAGATTTCTCACGTCTCACAAGATTTTATGGATGTTGCTTAATTTGTACTTTTCATAAAGACAAGGTCGTGAGAATTTAATCGGGCTGTAACAGTTTTAGGAGTATATGCTGGAACTGGCTGACATTTTTAACACAAGAATGAGGATTTCATCTTTTGGCTATCTCGTACAAATCGAAAACATCATACCGTTTTGCATATGAAAAGTGCGTTTGTTTCGTTTCATTTTGTTTTCATTTTTAGTAATTCTTCTGTTATGGGTTTTCAAAATTTTTTCCAAACTTATTTAATTTAAACCTGGTGTCATTAGTAATAAACATCCTGTCAACTCGGAAAAACAGCAAGGTAAATAGCCTAAGTGTCGGCTTTTGTAAAAGTTTTACTTCAATCTAACTTGAAGTGTTGAAGCCCTACTGACATTTTTCACTATGTCAAGAAGTTTTTGGCAAGAATTGTTCTATGGAAAAGAACGTGTTGTCTGTGGACTGTAGAAAATTTTTCGACCGGCTGAGGATTCTTTCATTTATATTAACAAGTTTTACTGTTTTTGTTTTAATTTTATTGTTTGACATCCTTCAAATTATAGCTTGGTTAGTCATTCCCCCCCCACCCCCCGGAATATTTCCCTTCAACCTAGAGTAATTAGAAACCTCAAATAAGGTACAAACATTGGTGAGAGGACGCATTATCAAAAATTGCTTGTCTGAACTTTTTCCTGGCAAAATCCATACAAGTAATCGCATGAAGTAATCATTCTGCTTTGCGTGTATAATGGGGGACTTCACTTCGCGGCCGATATGAATGAAATTGGAAGCCCCAAGGAACGGTGACTCCCACGTGCAAGGTATTACCTTGTTTGACGTAGCTAAACGGCATGGTCTAACAAAATTCGCTTTAAGGGCCAAGGACTTTGAAACAAACACTGAGAGTACATACCCTGCAAGATGTGAATAAAAGTTTTACTCAAATCTCAATTCCCCTTTTGTGGTTGGAATATTTGTGACCCCCCCCCCCCCCGGATTGCTCATTCTATTTTTGGAATCTAGGGGGGAGGTCAACTTAAGATTAGGAGCCTAATGTGAAGAATACTACGGACAATGATAGGGGTATAACTTGTAAATAGGAGAGATTTGGAGATTCGCGGAAATGAATACTTCAGTGTTTGTTTCAAATCCACTTGGCACCTTAAGCGAATTTGTTATGAAATGCACGTTTAGCTATTCAACAAGGTTAATACCTTGCACGTGCTCCACCGTTCCTTGGGGGCTTCCAATTTATTCATATCGGCCGAAGCGTAAGTCATTATACACGCAAGCAGATGATACTCTTCATTTGCGATTAATTGTATGGATTGGCAAGAAAAAAGTTCACAAGCAAATTTTTGATAATGCGTCATCTCCACATGTTGTCCTTGTATTTAGAGGGTTTCATTACTCAGAGGTTGAAGGGAAATATCCGGGGGGGGGGGGGGGGGAATAATACGCAAGCTATAATTGAAGATGAGAAACAATAAAAGTAAAACAAAAACAGTAAACTTGTAAGAATATAAATGAAAGAATCCTTCAGACGGTCGCAAAAAATTTTCTCAGTCAACAGGGACAACACGTTCTTTCCAATAGAACAAATTCTGCCAAAAACTCTGAACTATAGTGAAAAATGTCAGTAGGGCTGTTCAACAACTTCAAAGTTAATTGAAATAAAAATTTTACAAAAAAAGCCGACAAACTGTAGGCTATTTACCTTGCTGTTTTTCCGAAGTTGACCAATGAGTTATTTAATAATGAAAACAAGGTTGAAATATAATAAGTTGGAAAAAAATTGTTGAAAAACCCACATAACATAAGAATTTACTCTCAAAATGAAAAAACACCCCTCCCAAAATGAAACAACAAAACGTCACCGGTTTTCATATGCCAAAAACGGTATGAAGTTTCGATTTGTACGAGATACCAAAATGAAAATCAATTTCTTATTTAAAATGTCAGCCAGTTCCAGCTATACTCCTAAAACTGTTACACAGACCGATTAAAGTCTCACGACCTTGTCATTTATGAAAAAGTTACAATTAAAAGTAAGCAAACATCCAGAAAAATCTTGTGAGACGTTTTTAGAAATCTAGTTAGAGACTGATAAAGTCCTATGGTACTCTTTTTCAACATTTTAAAAGAGGATGATGAAACTCTACTGATTGAATTTTCTCGAAGGAAGTTAATCCTCTTATATGTTCAATGCCCCAGCTATTAGAGGACACCCATATGCGTCAATCGTCAGTCAGAACCTCCGGTAAGGTCACGGTCGTAGTACGACTTATAGATAAACAGAAAGTATGAAAAACAGCAAAAAAAGAAAAAAAAAAATTCTAAAAAGTTTAGTGAGCTTGCTTGAGTAATAAATGAAAAAAACGTACTTAATTATTTTTGAGATAGACTTCCAGGTTGTAAACGATGGAAATGACAAGAAAAACTGATGAAAGAAATGCACTAGAGAATTGAATAGAATGAAGATTTTGACAAGTGTGGTTCGTAAAATGCTTCAAGCATCAACGTTTGTCATTGTGCATACTTAAAATATTTCGAAGTGGTTGTAAACTGGGCTCGCAAAGCGTGAATTCAATTATCACTCAGATCAGGTCGAAGGTAATGATGTTGACAGGCCTTATTTTTGCGTGTTTGAAGATGAACGTCAGACATTTTACGGGCGCGGATACAGAAACTTTCGAAGAAAAGGGGGGCCTGAGGGCCTGAAAGAATATTCCCCCTTGAATATTCTCCTAGATTACATTATGCTAATTTGCGTATTTGTATTGTTGATGTGGAGAAAGGGGGGGGGCTGACGGCGGGAAGCCCCCCCTCCTTGGATCCGCGCATGTTTTATATGTTGTACGTAAATCTCAAAACTATGTATAGAATAAAACTGGAAAGAAGTCAACGCATTCAATCAACTGGCCAAGTTTGTCATTGTTTTAAGCTCATCCAACTTGCATGGCATTGTAGAGATGAGCTGGTTGCCAAGTTAAACGCACACGAGCATAATAAAAAAGTTACACACGCATGTATTTTTTTGGCAGTTGTACCGCGACTGTCACTAAATGATGCGGCCAATTGTCAGGCAAAGGTCAAGCCCTCACTCTACCACTGTTCAAATTTCTCATTCACAGGAATCCACATACTTAAACTGTACAAGTCGGTCAAAGAAAGCATAAAAGCTGTGAATAGTACCGCGCTCATTTACGATAGGCTTATAGGCGTTTTGAGCAGGAAGAAAACACTTGTAACTAGGTCTCGCAAAGTGGAACTTTGGGAAGATTTATCAAAACCTACTGAAAAGAAATAAGTCTCCTAAATATCAACCACTTAATAATGACAAAATTATCTGTTACAGTGCACTCCAATTTCGCCTGCAGATGTGGGATCGATTTTGTACAACGTCCACAAAGCAAACATGGAAAACAATTCTCTATCCAAAGGTCAACAAAGATCCGAAAGTAAGAGGTTGTGATAACAGGCTTCAGTGCTAACGCAGGATTTTTCTGTGGAAGGACGATGGTTCGGGTTTTAGGGGGGGAGGACGTTTCTAAAGTTAGGGCGCGACAAAAAACCATTGACTTAGCCTTTCATGAAGTGGGGCAATTGATATCAACATCTCTCTCGATTTTAAAAATGCACCAAAATAAGGGTTGTAATGCACCACAGTCTTACGCTTCCGTTACGCTTCTGCCCCAAAATCTTCCATAAAGATAACCCCTATTTCGTCCCTCTGTGAAGACGGTATGTCCAACTTTCAGTTAAAATATACCATCACAAATTAAACAACATGAGTTGCAAATAGATTAAGGACGGTCAAATATTCTTTTGCCCAACGGGGAAGGAAGAGAAACGTCCTCCTTTAGACACTCCCAGTAGGCCTGCTGAGCCCCTAACAATGTAAGAACACATACCCTATGTTGGTTAGTAGGTAGAGGAGGTTTACACGGCCCAGTTTTCAAACCAATTGGTTCAAGTGAGCCGGCCCGGCATTCTTGTCACAGTTGTGGTCACTGTGGCTTTTTTCCCTTACTCCAGGCTTATGCGGAGCATCACGCACAAACGGCAGAAGGCCACTTTTAAAGTCTTTGGGATGACTCTGATGGAATTGAACCCGGGCTCCCGCGTGAGAGGCGGATGGCTCTACCGCTAGACAAACAGGCGGTACCTAGTTGGCTCATAAGTCACGAATAAATGCGTTACCCCTATGTGATCATTAAACATGTTTGCGTAGACTGTATGCACAAAAGTAAGAATGTAAACCTCTGAATGCAGACCCTCAAACCAAACCTCTCCTTACAATGCCCCATATAAAGTAAAGGTTGAAAGTTCACAGTACAGTACAGGCTGATGAGTTCAGACAGAAAAATATTTAAACAGCTGCGTATAATATTTCCAACTCAGATGGCTGGAGACTTTGCGCAGTAACCAGTGTCCTGATAATTACATGCCTTGAAGGTACAAGCTTTGAACCATATATTGGAGTTAATGCTAGCTGGTTTTGTACGGTACATACAACTTTCGTATTTCTTCAACAATCTGGCAGACAGGCCATTAAGATGGTACATTTTTCGTTGTTGCGTGAGATATGTTCATCAATGTCCTCAGACTTACTTTCCTTTTCTCCAAAAAGAGAAAAAGGAGGACACGAGAAGGGGTAGGAGGGGTGAAGGTCATGGTTAGATTACAATTCCGAAGAGAAACAATTTCTCATAAAAACATCTCTACGATCTTGCTATTCGTCCGGCTGTTCCGATGTTGTCTCTGCAAATTCCATTTTTCTGCATTTTCCTCCGTTTTTGTTCAAAACTCAATTGCATCATGCCCTAAAATAGACTTTTTGAGCAAAAATAAGGTGTGCGAACTGGCAGCAATTCCATTTTCCAGCCTTAGTGTACTCTTATACACATGCGTATTCATGGCAAACTCCAGTGCTGGTCACATGGTAGATGCGTCATTGGTCACGTGGTCATGATATACAACAACATAAGTTTTTCAGCTTTCTGTAACGTATCTGTCTTGTTCTCTCCTCTTCGTCGTCAAAGTCGAAACTCTCCAGCAGAGCCTGAAACCGTAGCTTGCATCCAAATCACTTCTAACTGAAAGTGGTTAGGCGTGGGGCGTCACTACACACAAGCATCACTCAGTCTCCGACGTATGCACATTTCAGGAGAAGTCGGTCGTAAAAGTGGGCTTTGGCTATGCTCACTTTCCTGGTGCATTGAAGGCCATTTCGCCTGGAAGTTTTGCATTTTCGAAAAGCATTTGAAAGAGAAATGTCGGATGTTTATTAACCTTTTTTAGCTGATTTTTCAAGGAATGGAGCGTACGAGACAAATGAGAGATCGTCCCCTTGCGACAACACGGTACTATACAGGTATAGGCCCTGAGAGCGAATGAAAGAGGGAACTTCTCCGAGACTGACTGCCTCTCTCTTGGGTCAAATCGCATGTTATATTACCGGCAATCACCCCCCACCTCCCGGCTAAAAAAAACCCCTTTCCGTTTTCTTTCCCCCCCGAAATTTTTTCCCTTCTTTTTCCCCCCCCCAAAATAAGCTTCCCAAATTGGCTTAAAAAAAAGGGGTTTGGTTCCCATTTCCCCAAAAAATTTTTTACAAAAAACAAAATTAAAATTTTTAAAACCCAGGGAATTCAAAAAAATTTTTTTTTTAAACTTTCTTTTTTTCCCCTTTCCCCCCCCAAAAAAAAATTAAAAGGGAAAAAATTTACCAAACCCAAATTTAAAAATTTTTGGTTTCCCAAATTTTTTTAAATAAAAAACCCCCTTTTGGGTTTTGACAGGTTTAACTTGCTAAAATTTTAAAAAAAAAAAAACCCCGTAAAAAATTTTTTAAAATTTTTAAAAATACAAAATTTAAAGTCCCGGAGGTTTAAAAATTGGGCGGGGGAAAATGAAAGGGGTTTCCGAGATTTTTTCCCCTTTTGGGAATTTTTAATTTTTTAAAAACAAAAACCCCCAAAACCAACACAATCTCTTTTGGGTTTTAATTTTTTTTTCTTTTAAAATTTAAAAAAAATTTTTTTTTTTTTTTTTAAAAAATTTTAATTAAAAAAAATAATTAAACACCAAAAGAAAATTTTATTGCTTTTTAATTTTTTAAAAAATTTTAAGGACCCCAATTTTTTTAAAGGTTTTAAAGGGAAATGGGTTTTATAAAAAATTTTTTCCCCAAATTAAAAATTTTTAGGGAAATTTTAAATTTTAAAAATTTTTTTTTTTTATTTTTTGTTAAAATTTAAACCTTTTTTCCCCCCCCCCCCAAAAAAATTTTTTGGTTTCAAAAAAATTAAATTTTTTCCCCCTTTTCCAAAATTTTTGAACTTTTTTAAATTTAAAAGCCATAAAAATAGTTTTTTTTTTTTTTTTTTTTGTTAAGGGGGCCCGGCCCCGTGAGTTTAAAATTTTAAAAAGGAAAAATTTTTGGCCCTTTTTCGCAAAGGGGAAAGAAAAAAAAAATGAGAAAATAAAAATTTTTTTTTTTAAAAAAAATTTTTTTTGGGGGAAAACCCTTTTTAAACATTTTAAAAAATTTTGGTTTTTTAAATTGTTAAGGGTACTAAAATTAAAGGGATTTTTTTTTTAAAAAAATTTTATTCCAAAATTCCCTGTCCCCCCCCCCCCCACCCCCCCCCCCCCCCACCCCCCCCCCCCCCCACCCCCCCCCCCCCCCACCCCCCCCCCCCCCCACCCCCCCCCCCCCCCACCCCCCCCCCCCCCCACCCCCCCCCCCCCCCACCCCCCCCCCCCCCCACCCCCCCCCCCCCCCACCCCCCCCCCCCCCCACCCCCCCCCCCCCCCACCCCCCCCCCCCCCCACCCCCCCCCCCCCCCACCCCCCCCCCCCCCCACCCCCCCCCCCCCCCACCCCCCCCCCCCCCCACCCCCCCCCCCCCCCACCCCCCCCCCCCCCCACCCCCCCCCCCCCCCACCCCCCCCCCCCCCCACCCCCCCCCCCCCCCACCCCCCCCCCCCCCCACCCCCCCCCCCCCCCACCCCCCCCCCCCCCCACCCCCCCCCCCCCCCACCCCCCCCCCCCCCCACCCCCCCCCCCCCCCACCCCCCCCCCCCCCCACCCCCCCCCCCCCCCACCCCCCCCCCCCCCCACCCCCAACTTTGTACAATATAAAGGGAGAGGAAGCAAAATTTGTTCTAGAGGCTGATTGGTTTGTCAGGAAAGGACATTTTCTGTATTTTGATTAGGAAATAGGCTACAAAAACATGTGATGGCATTTGCCTTGAATTTGTTAGTTACTGGTTATATTCTTAAGGATATCATCAACTCTACCAGTTTCTTACAAAAGTTTGTTGCCATTGTGTTTAATATTATAAACAGAATCAACAAACCATGTGTCATGGACAGAGAGAAGATAAATTTACTGTTTTTAACTTGTTGGTATTCTTGTCAAATTTTCTGTCTAAATTAAGGTAAGTATACAAAAAATTTAGTGAAGAAACCAAAGCTGTAGTAGTTTTCTTGTTTAGCAGATATGTGTCATTTTCAAGCATTCTTTCATTTCTGTCTGTCGAGCACATGGCATTTCTAGGTGTCATGAAGGGACATCATTGATGGACAGCAAAGGTCAGCCCAATGGTCAGCTTGCTCTGAGAAAATTCAAAAGTTATCAGCTGGAAGCTACTGTACCTATCAGCTGCATGATGCCATACAAAAGACTTCAGAAAATTCCATTCCTTCTTAGGTTGAGGGCTAATAAACAGCATGATTTGTTGTCATAGATGGACACATTTCTGTCATGGATGGACAGATTCCTTGCATGGATGGACATATTTCATGTGAATGGAAAATGAGGAAAATTTTTGAATGTTGTTTTTTTTCCCTTGATTGCAGAGTTTTCATGAATAGATACTGTAGGCCCATTGCTCTGCAAACACTCTTTTCCCCATTCTGTTGTTCCATTCATAAGGGTGTTAAAATTAGCTTACTTTTGATACAGTATGGTTTCTGTTCTTGACAGACTTTCTATTGTAAATTACACATACAGTAGTATAACTGAATTTTTATCTAATGGCTACACAGTGGAGGACATGTAAAGTATTGATAACTCAGTAGGTCTTTTCGAATTCACCTTGGAAATAGAAAAAAACAAAAAACAAAACAAAACATTTCCTACCAATTTTGTGTCATGGATGGACATTGCTGCATATCAAACATTTAAACAACCATGCCAAATGATAACACTCCAAGATTTTCCTTTTAAACTTAGTATGATTATGGAATGAAGTCCTTTTCAATATAATCACACAACACTGAAGTAGTTCATGAATAAAATAATTATTTTAAATGAGTTTTATTAGTTGGAAATGACCATCCAGGAGATGCTTTTTGAAACCCCATACATAAAATGGTACAGTAGATGCAGTACTGAGTTTCCCATGAACAGTAAAAAATGATCTAGTTGGCAGAATTTATCCCTTTGTACAAAGGACCTCCTGCTGTGTTGGTATCATTAGTGTGCAATGATGGAAAACACTTCCCCAGTTTGCAGTATTCTGTACTGTACATCATACAGTGCAGTACATTTTATATCAGTGAGTTCTACTAAGCATTACTTCCATGTTCCCAGTCAAACAAGAGCTGCAAGAGCTGTTAAGTACAGAGAATACAATACTTTGATAGTCTTGTGATAATGCTTTCCACAGAATTAAGTGGCCTTATTAATGAGGTCTGGTAGTACCATAAAGTACTGTATTGATGTATTGTACCAAATGCATGCACAGCAACTGTATCAGTAGCCTACTGCAGATCTCAAATCCTTAGTCTATGGTTCGGTAGAACTTAGGTACTATGTAGCTTTCTATGAAAGTAAAAAATGATCTAGTACGTGCAGAATATATCCCTTGTACATTAGGGTTAGCCTCCTGCTGTGTGTGGATCATTAGTGTGCAGTGATAGAAAACACTTCGCCAGTTTGCAGAATACTGTACATACTGTATAGTGCAGTAAATTTTGTCACAGAGTTCCACTATGGTTCTACCAAGAGGTATTACTTCCATGCTCCCAGTGAAACAATATCCATTATCTAGACCTCCTACTGTACAGGTGTACAGAGCTCTGTCATGTACTGTTTAGGGCCCATACTGCATGCAGCTGTAAGGCACATCTGTTGAGTCCCTCTTTCCACATGATACTGTAAATTTCCATGATTGTGATGCCATACTGTATATTCATGAGGTAGTACAAAAACAGTAAATGTCTTGTAAAATACAGTGGCGTAACAGATGTGCTCTGGGTGGGCGAATTAGTCCTGGACACCCTGGCTAGGGGGCATCCGGCAGGTCTGGCACCCACAATGATACTTTGCTTGCAGTGGGCGTGTGGAAGCGGAAACCTTTTCCCACCTGGGCCTGGCATAGGATTACACTTTTGACCACTATGGAAATGGCCCTCTGTTGCATCTTGCATACATGTCATTTGGTCAGGGGGCACCCAACCCATTCTTGCCCTAGGGCACCCTGAACCAAAGTTATGCCACTGGTAAAATATTATTGATGGATTTTGATGGGATTTGTAACTTTTAAATGTTTTTTATGCTGACTACATGAAATAGGCAGGTTCCACAGACCTTTAAAAAGCCAGTAAAAATGGTGCACAAAAGGCATTTATGATAATAAATGACTGCTTGTTAATAAGTGCAGAGAAGTGCTAAGCATATCAAGTGTTAAAATGAATGCTACAACGTAGCTGTTCAGAAAGCATTTTTTACATGCCCTGTCCATACCACATTTTGATGGGGGAATCCTACCAGGTGGAACAGCTGTTAGTGTTGGGAAGGATTAGCCTAAGGTACACATGAAAGTGATCAGGATTATCCAGTAGTTATGGTTAGGTTAAGAGTTAGGATCAATCTATTGAACCATCATTAATCTACAGTTAGATGAAGTTTTACGGCTCAGTTTCTATTTGGTTTAAGTCGGGCCGGCCACGGCCTTTTTTCCAGTTGTGGCTCACTGGCTTGTTTTCCCTACTCCATTGCTTATGCTGAGCACCAAGCACAATGGCAGTAGGTTCCATTTTTAAAGTCTTTGGTATGACCCGGCCAGGAGTCTAACCCCAGACCTTCCGGCTGTAAGTCGAATGCTCTAACCACTTGACCACTACAGTTAATCAATCTACAGTAGTGAAACTTAGATCTGCAATAGTGTCCTGTCCTTTTGAAGTGTTCAGGATGCATTTAATGGCTCCATCTAGGCCATTTGTGAGTAATAAGTAAAACAGTGCTCAAAGTTTAAATAGGGCTTAAAAGTTTACCTAGGACTGGAGGGCAATTCATGAGTGCTGCATACATAATAAAACTTAACTGACCCCTTTCAGCTGCAGCATTTATAGTTTGGATTGGGCACTGCATTACTGCAGTTTCAAGTTCTATTCGTTGCTACTGTATCAACTGTATCTATGCGATACTGTAATATAATATGCCTAGGGTTACAGTAGGTTTATACTCTTCAGTGGAGGTTGGCCCCAGCAATACTGTAGGGCTTTGTCTCTGCACGTGAATCACAGTATGTCTTTTAGAGTTTATCTATATGTGCTGTACCAGGATGCTATTTGAAAAAAGCTACAGAAGGTACAGTAGTAATTCCATCATACAGTAGATATACAGTACTTTCCAAATAATGATGATCTGTACTTTTCTTAAGGTACTGTACTGTACCATGATGGAAACCTACAGTACTCTTCAGTGTGAATAAGGCATTGTTTGCATTGTACTTGGAACAATAGTAGGAAGCAGTAGTGCATGCAAAAAAAAGTCCAATTTTGTAAAGGTTGTGTGAAAAAGTGAACAGTACAACGAAAGTTACATATTGGTGGCAAACAGTTAGGTAAATCATGTGTACAAAGTGAGTCAACTCAGTCTTGAGTGACTACTATATACTGTACATGCAGCTGTCAATTAATTAGAGCCAGAAAGTTGGGCACTAAACTCTTAGCCTGAAACCAGTGACCTTTGCTTGCCATTGTATCCTTTCCCTTGTTGTAATCTTTGCATCCCATTTGTATTTTTTCATATTAAAACTGGATCCCTGATTTGCTAGAAAGACTAAATCAGCATGTTCTGGGAATTTTCCCTTTTTGCATTCATAAGTTTGGACTTGTAATGCTATTTATGGCACTAGTTATGGTTATACAGTCCCGTAAGGCGTACACTAGTACATTACTTTTTGACATGCACATAGTAGCGTATTGTACTGTACAGTACTTTACAGGCAAAGTAGGCCTACAGTAAGTTCACTGTGAAATAAACAGACCAAATACAGCCAGTTCCTGTATACTGTAGTACTTACTGTACATGTATTAAAGTATACATATTTTATTGTCCTCACAAACTTCAAGTGAACATTATTATACAAGTAGACCCATCCACATGCAACACATTTTTTTAACAGTGCATGCATAAAAAGGTGGCCATGTTTGGGGTGTGTTGATTACCAAGGCACAAATGTTCTTGCAGACACAGTGACCATTCAAATGGAAGGAAAAATTATTAAGGTGCCACTACGTGCACAGCACACTGAAAACATACTGTATATACTGTATACTGTACTTGCATACTGTATACTCTAGATCAGGAGCGCCCAACCAGTTGATCACGGTCTACTGGTAAACTGCAGACTGATCCCAAGTTGACCGCGAAGGGTGTAGAAAAAAATGAAAAAAATAGTTTTTCTATGCGTGACTGTATGGCAGTGTATGTTTTGTAGATCTTGGGAGGGTGGTTACTTGAAAAGTACACGTAGATCTTGGGTCAAAAAAGGTTGGGCACCCCTGCTCTAGATGAACTGTTCAAAGCACTGTCCTAGTGACAATCACTGCCTCCAGCATGGCTGTGTAAAGGATGACATCATTTAAATTAATGGGGAACAATAAAGTACTTGACATGTCATCTATGTTAAAGACAGACAGTCATCACCCCAAGTACATATTTGGTTAGGGGTATTACCCAAACTTAGTGACTACTCTTTAATTGACATCAAAGTTGGAAAGTTTAAAAGATGAAGAGACTGGCTCATATTTCATGGTATATGTAGATCAAGAGTATGGTCTGATTACAGTACTGTAGGGCCTACAGTAACTATGCTCACCAGGGTATGGCTTTTAATAGCAATACACTGCAGGAGGCTAATGTGTCAATCTGTACAAGGATATTAAATCTTAGTTTTTGGAGCCAGGGGCTAGAAGGAACTTAGTTGGGAGAGTTGGAACTGTGTTGCCCCTTCAGATCTGAGCTGCTACAATTCTTTATACAATTCTTTTAAGTTAAGTATGTTGCTCCATGTTGGGACTTACAGTCTGGTTTCATTCAACTGTCATGCACAGGCCCTGCTGGAAACAACTTGATATTCCTAAGGTTTTTTTTTTTTTTTCAATTATAAGGGTCATTTATCATAAGGTTTGTTATTCTTATTAAAAGAAAGGGTTCGCTCTTCATAAGTTTAGTTATCCATAATAGAAAAAAGGGTTCGTTATTCATAATAGAAAAAAGGGTTCGTTCTCCTTCCATAGCCTTACACTGCATGTTCAGTATTGTAGAAATTTACACAAGTTACAGTATTATACAGTATTGGTTCAGTAAGTTTAGAGCTCTATTAAAATATATAGTACATGACAGCTGCAAAAGTGTCTGTTTGTCAGCTTCAGTACAGATAAAGAACTTTAAAAAAGTACAGGTAGAGTATGGTCAAATAGTCATTTAAAGGGGAATTTTCATCATCCCAGACAGTTCCAATTCTCCCCCAACTATGCAACTTCTAGCTCCTCCCATAACTGTATGAAGTTACTCCTTGTGCAGGAATAAACCCGTTTTTTTGCTTAAGGCCATGTCCTGGTGAGCATACAAGGCTATAAAATGTAATAAAAGCACTCTCTCTGCCTTGTGTGGAATGTGAGCTATTCTGCATCTTTCAAATTTTCAAACTTTGATGTCAATCAAAGAGCAGTCACCAACTGAGATCTTCATACCCCTACACTAAAAATATACTTTGGGGTGATGACTGTCTGTCTTTACAGTAAGTACTGTATGCACACATGTACTTTAAGTCTCTAATATAAATTCATTCATTGCTTACATTAGGTCTATTGTCTTGTAATACAGTACAATACCTACTGTACATACTGTACTGTATGCAGCATCATACACTACTCAAGCATTGTTCACATTGTGGGCCAGTAATGAATGGGACTGCCCGGCTGTTCCTTGAAAAGTGCCACATGTGACACCTCTCTGCGGAGAAAAGTGCTTTTTGCTTTTCAGTGAGGAGGTGTTGATGTCATACTGTCATTATCAAATGTAAAGAATATCAGCAACTTTACCAGTGTACGGTAGTCTGTTGAAAGCCAGGTCTTTTAATATGAACACCATTTGTGTATTTGTCAAGGCTTCAGATTGTCGAATTATAAAAAAAAAAAAAGATGAAATGAGGGAAAGTGAATTATGTATTGCAGAGTGTAATATTACAGTACAGATTTAAGTGGCAAATTGCACAGGTCTGTAGTTCCAAAGTACAATGGTACAGTACTGTAAATTTTTGTTTGCTATTTTCTACAACTGTTAAAATATTGTCAAAAATGTAGCAATGTTGCATTCATCTGGGCTGTATGAAAGAGGTGTGATGTATTCTGATTGGGCACAGTACAAGTTATGCATGAACAAAAATTGATACAGTAGGCCCTACGTAAGTGGTATCTTATGTATTCAGTACAATCCTCTGCTTAATCTACAGTAGGGTGAGTATGTGTTAAAATACTGTATGGCAATGGAAAATGTTAAAGCCAGACTGCCCCTATGACAAAATTTGTATTGTCCAATACTATAATAAACAGTACAGTATATATTGTTTTGCAGTGAAGGTGACTCTCATAGGTACATATATTGGGGCTTATAAAGCTAGTTAGAACAGGGCTTGAAATAACCGGCAGCACTGAAAGCCATGGCTATCGGACCCTTACGGATGGCTGTGGTGCTCCCCCAGTCAGTGCCCTATGAAATAACATACCGTAGACCAACAGCCTATTTGCTTATTTTGGCTGTGCCCTTTTTCAAGCTTATTTTGAGCCCTGTTAGTACATACTGTACAAAAAATTTCCCTGTTTACCATTAGTTACCTGAAAGTGCTTTGGAGTATTGGAGGGGTTTGAAGGTGGGGGTGAGGGGGGATGTCTCTATATCTACTTCAGAAGTGATTAAATCTGGATGATCTACACACACAGTAACATGCAGCTTTCAAGTCAAATTTGACTCTAATAGTTCTGATGCTCTTCAGTATAATAATATAATTTATAAATTTACTGTATAGTGTCACGCACACACTACTGCATGTACTGTACTGTATCTATAGGCTAGTTCCTGACAAACTTTGACAGCAAAATTGCTGGAATGTTAAGTTACTGCAGGGCTACAGTACTGTACTTTTACTGTAGTTTTATACTGTTTGTTTGTGCAGCATAATATTTTTCAAAAGAATAAGTGTACTTTACGTATACTCTACATCAGCCATTGCGTAATTACTGTGCATACAATGTGAAAGTGTTGCACAGTGGTGTAGTGCAAGGCAAATATTAAATACTGTACTGTATGCTGTACAGAAACTTATTATAATTTGGTTTCAAACAAAAATGAATTTAAGCTTTCCGCAGGAAATTGCCTCTAAAGTTTCAAAGCATCACAGGAAATTACAACTTACTTTGGAAGGAGGCAGATTTCTGTGATGATGACCATTTGATGTCCCATAACACAGCATACTGTAAGGTGGGAAGTGGGCATGTCTTACCGCACAGTATACTGTGTTAGCAATAAGGAAGTGGGATCACGTGATCCTGGCAATTTTCTTATCAATCCTGGAAGTTTTACTCAAGTATCGTTCAACTATTGGGAAAAAATGGGAGTTGTTGTGTTGCAGCTTATCAAGGTACCCCTGAAACCAGAATGCCCCTCTCCCTGCCTGCAAGTACAGTATAGTTTGGAGGGGAGAATTTCCCCCAAACTGAGACCTACTGTAAAGCCAACATTGTTGTAGCTGTACTGTGCAATACACAGTACTTCTAGCTTCAACTTCAAGGAATATAGAGTAATTATTATTAGCTCACACATGTACACAGTACATGTGTGAGGTTATAAAATGGGGCAGATGGTGTCAACTTTTCAACAAAAGTCTTCTTTTTGATGTGAGGAGATTTGGGGCTGAAATTTTGGGATATGATTGTTTGTCAGCTGAGCATTAATACCTACGTATTTGCATTCCATTATAGGAATTAAGTTAAGTTGGGTTTTTATAAAGCTGTTTTTGTAGAGCTGAGTTTACTCTGCCTGCTGAACAGTTACGTAGCTGTTTATCCAATTGTACTGATAGCAGTGTGCTTGGTTGTGTGTTCAGTTGTTATCTTGCAAATGGATATGCAGGCTGTTTGAAATTCAACCAACATCAACACACTATGTTCATCAAGTGGCCTCTACAATCAGAAGTAACTCTGTGGTCAGCATGGCAGGAAATAGGCTTAACTTATTAACTGTGGGGATATCTCCCATTCTGTTCTGTTCAATTGAGCTGGTCAAGTCAAGTAATTGCAATGTAACTGTTTTGAGTTCAAGTGCAGTAGGAGCCTTTTGAGTGTCTGTTTTATTTTGATCAGTGCAAACCTATGCAGTGTTTACTTGTGGAATTGAAGGTGCAATTAAATGTACTTTGCAATACTTGAACAGTTCATGGGTACTGTACATCATAAAAACTTTTTTTCAGTCTTGCTGCTAATAAAAGTACTGTATATACAGCCTTTGCAGGCTTGATTGATATGAGAAAATGTGCAGTGGTATTTGTAGCTATCTGTCATAAAACTGTGTCAGTTGCAGGTTCACATTCCTTAACACATTTGTGATTTTACAGAGTGGTTTTGATTTCTATTAATTATTACGCTCTTCTCTCCCCTCCCGTTTGCCTTTGTAAGGTAAGGTTTTTGGAAGCAGATGAATAGATGATAAAATTTGGTTGTGTGAGTTTCGATTTTTAACAGACGAGAGAAATTGTGTGAGCTACACAACAGCATTGCTGCTCTAGTTTCTTATGAATCTTGAAAAAAGGCCTTTTCCCCCAAACTTAAACATGTTTATAGTTTTACAAGTCTGTTAAATCTCATAAACTGTACTGTACAGTAGCATTTCCTTCACAAGTTACTTAGTATTGCTTTCATGTTTCCACTGCACCTCTGTTACAGTATATATTATAAATCAAGGGTAAACTATGTAGGTATTAATGATACAGAACAGAGCTGCAATGTTAGAAACAGAAAATAATATTGTATCTCTCCGAACCTTAAAACTTGGGAGAAAAATGTGGCTTTTTTTTGTTTGGACAGGTTGTATCATACTCTTTTGAATGGCAGACATGGGCCTAGGAGTTAGATTGCTCATTAGCCTAAATACAATTTACAGTATGTACAGTACTGTACATACCAAAAGGATGGTCAATTAATAAAAGCAATCAATACTATATTGGTCTTTGTACTCTGTGTATGATTTCAAAACTGGTAGTTAATTACATTGTACATACCCAGGTGGTACTCTGCCAGTTTTAATTTGGTCAACTGCTAAATTTGCCAGTCAAAAATCAGTAATGCACAAGGCAACTGCTGATGGTCCCAGTATACTGTATAATTAATGAAATTGTGCAGACATGAACAGTGAGGTACCAGACTTTATATTTTAAAGTCTTAGAGTACTGTACCTGTATACTGTACCATACAGCACTGTAATTGTAGGCCTGTGGTACACAGTATAGCCTACTGTACTTTGAAATAGCTTTCAGAATTAATGCTTTTAATTTCCTTCGAATCAAGTGCACACCTTATGCCAGGTCCCCTGGCAACGATATAACCACTTCACTTGTAGAATAAAGTCCATGGTGGGATGTCCATGAACACTTTTCATTATCACATCAGTAAGTGAATTGTTTTGAAAAAGTCCAGTACCCTGAATGTTTGACAGAAACTTGAAATTGCTTACTATCCTTTACACAGAAACTACAGTAGGATAACTGTTGGAATCAAGTTTAGTCTGAAAGTTTCTTTTTAATAGTTTTTGTTTTGAAACAAAGTCCTTGCAATGTGTTGGCAAGAGTACTGTATTCGATTGGCTCTTTTTAATTCCAATGTTAATAAATTGACACTTCTGAACCTCTCATACTCAAAAACATTAATTTCAAGATTGAGTTATATTTCTTTTGCCCTCATATTTTTTTCAGACCTGGGCAATTTCTTGTTTTAAACATTGATACTACTTTATTAAAATGAGCTGAAAAACAATAGGAAAAAGAGGGAAACATTTTCCCATTTCAAAACCTTCAATCAGACCTCACAAGGAGCTGGTGACATGACTGAAAGGGAGTAATTTACTCTTGTTATAATAATAATATATGTGACACTTAATACAGTACTGTAGGGTGAATCCTTGTCAGAAAACTTGAGAAAATTGATGACTAATTTGACACCCAGGAACCTCAAAGATAACAGCTTTGTAGTAGGAGAATAAGGACAAGTTGCTACAGTAGCAAAAGTGGTGGATATTGGGAGAAGGTGTCAAAACTACTCCAATAGTGTGTTCTCACGTACCCCGCGCTCAGGGTAACACCGTGTTACCCTGAGCGCGAGTAACGTGAGAACATGGGTTTACTTGGGGTCAGTGTTAAAATTTCGATCCACCTCCGAACGGAGGGTTCTGCGGTTTTAATTAAACACCGTGTTTGTTTAATCAGTCCGAGGTCACAGGTACAGAGCTGCGTAACCACTTACTATAGCATGTACACTTTAAACAGACCTGTAAACGCAGTGAATATTGAATAAACTATCGCTGCGTGGCAAAACTCGCTTCAAATTCATTACTCTATTTGCCTTGCAGGAGGGAACTAATTCCAGATGGACTTTTCATAAATTTTTACGTACTTGTAAATGCAGGTCCATAGCCTGACACTGTACTGCAGCTGAAAGGGCGAGATAATTTTAAGGCCAGAATATGTTTTGGAGGACGAGAACTTGTACTTAAATGCCAAGGCATTTTTTGTGGCATTTCACGGGAATTTTTCTTATGGTCATTTCCAAATTGCCAGAGAAGGTGGATCATTAGTTACGGTACAGGTTACAGCGGAAATCCTTACAACTTTGAAGTAAGTAGGCTATCATCTAGTGCGCTGACATTTCTCTAATCACGCTTGTGCCGAGAATTCAAAGGAATAAACTACTGTATAATCCGCGAAACACTTTGCACCGAAGAAACTATAATCAATAAGGAATGTCGTATCCTACCGTAGAGCCTGAACATCGATGTTGCTGGCAAGCATGAGCAATGCAAGACCACGTAGTCTTAATACGTCAATCGTTCTGTACGTACGTAGTGTTTTTATTTACACTGTAATCTGTAGGATGATTCACCTTCGCTTACAATTTGGAGAAAACCAGGAGAAAATTCACGCGAAACGTTTTGACTTCCGTCATAACCCAATTAACTGATCCCGGGGTACGTGAGAACACACGCTGGAAAACACGGTGTTAACCTGCGGTTTTGACTTGGTAAAAACACGAGGTAACACGGGGTACGTGAGACCATGGCTCAGGTTGCACTTGGGGCTTGAGATTTGTGCAAATGAGATGTATACATGTAGCAAGGGGTTAGTACCATATATTCGCTCGTGATTATGCCCACCAGGAAGCTGGGAGCAAGGCAATACAGTAGTTGGAGTAAAGAAAATGACCCCCCTACAGGTCAGTAGTGTATTTTGTAACCACATGTCGCTGCCTTAATGTACTGTTCTTGACATACTGTACAGTAATTTGTAGATTTGTGCTTTTCCTTTCAAAGTGGCAATGGAATTTGAAATGTAAAAATCGCAAAACCAGGCAATTTTGAAGTTTGTACCTTCCATCCAAAACTTTTTATTGCAAGTTTTAAACTATTTACAGTGGTAAGCCTACAGTAACAATTATTCTCTGTAGTTTCATGTCTGTCAGAACCATCTAGTTTTCCATATTCTTTTGTAATTAATACACATTTAATCTGTACTGCATATCAGGCTAGTAATGGAATAAACAAATACAGTACCTTTTACCTTTAGTTAACTTTAACTTTAACTTTAACTTTAAATTGCAGGATAATTTTTATGTTTTTTAACAATTAATAAAGGTTTAGAAAGGGTACAAAAAGAAAAGAGTGTTCAGTTTTGTTAAGTTTGAACAGTACCAAATTTACAGTACAGAAGCTGGAGTCATTGAAGTGGGCACCACGGCAGAAAGTTTTCATTATCAACAATTTGGCATGTTTGTGTACTAAACAATTGTATTTAGACTGTTTGGTGTTTGCTTTCATACAGCGTATGCAGGAAGAATATGCTGATGTGTGAATATGAATAAAATATCCTACTCTTTGTGCATATTGTATAGCATTCTTGTTATTCAGGATTTCCTCCTTTGAAGTGCATCCCTGGTGCCGTGTATCCTCTGTACTTTATACATTACAGTGAATATACTGTATTCCCATTTCAGTGTGTACGTACCTACTGTATATACTGAATATGACTTTTATACACTACTTAGCTGGGCTGTCCAGTGATACAGGAAATGAGGGAAAACTATAATAACTTTTCCAAATTTGTGCCCTTTGCTAGGGAAAATTACCGGGAAATGAGGAAAATACCGTCTCAAATGATGGCAAAAAGTGCAAATTCTGAAAATTTGATTGGGCCCAAAAGAGAAAGTGCATGGTACTGTAAGTCTGTTAAAATGCCATTTGCTCATACATGTGAAAACTGTACATGTAGTGGGTCTACTGGATGATTATATGCTTTATGAGAACATACTGTATCAAACTGGAAACACAGCTAGTACTGAAGGTCAGGCGCGGTTCTAGACCGAGACTTTTAGGGGGGCTTAGGGGGACTTGAAACGGAAGAATCATAAAAGTTTCTCTCAAATATGTAAATCGGCCACGCGCACGCTGAAACCAATGATAATAAAAAAACAGTACCGTAACCAGGGACGGTGAAGGTTATTTTGATAGGGGACCGTGGGTTGAGTGATCGCCGTCCTGGGGGAGAGGTCTAAGGGTAGGGGTGTCCCTTTCCTCTGAGAAATTTTTGCTAATTTAAGGTTGCTAAGATGCAAAATGGTGCGTTCTTTGGGTAATTTTTGACTATATGACTGGAAAATGTTCATAACTTTGTGAATTCTAAGTTTTGGTTGGGGGAAAGAGGGCTTTCTTAGGGGAGAGGTCTAAGGGGAAGGGTGTTCACCTCCCTTTGAGAAATTTTTGCTAATTTAAGGTTGCTAAGATGCAAAATGGTGCGGTCTTTGGGTAATTTTTTGACTGATATACTGTATATTACTGAAAAATGTTCATAATTTTGTGAATTCTAATTTTTGGTTGGGGGAAAGAGGGAGGTCCTAGGGGAGAGGTCTAAAGGGAGGGGTGTTCCCCTCTCCTGTGAGAAATTTTGGTTACTTTAAGGTTGCTAAGATGCAAAATGGTACGGTCTTCGGGACAGTTTTGACTGATATATGGCTGGAAAATGTTCATAACTTCGTGAATTCTAATTTTTGGTTGGGTAAAAGAGGGCTATTCTAGGGGACAGGTCTAAAGAGGGGTTATTTGAGAAATTTTGGTTACTTGAAGGTTGCTTAGATGCAAAATGATGTTGTCTTTGGGATATTTTTGGACCCAATCATATGGCTTCAAAACATTCTTAATATTTTTGGTTAGGTGAAAGAGGAGCCTTTTTTGTCTACGGGTATGTATCAACAAACCTCCTGAAGTCCCATTTTGGACACATAACTGCCTTCTAGTCGGGGAAAGTTTTACGCAAAAATACGTGCGTGTAGTCCACAGAAATATTCTCGAACTATTAAGAAAATTTGCCTTGCTTCATTTGTGCATTATAAAATCGTATCTGAAGCTGATAGAAACCGGAATATGGCCTCTTGGAAGCTCTGGATTAACTATATGGATCAGATATAGGCCTCCCCTCCCCCCGAGTGGCACTGCCCCTGACCATGACATAGATGTAACGTATATACAGGCATATATTTTTTTTTTTATTTGGAAGAATGTAGCAAACGTTACTGAGAAATACAAGCAACTGTACCTGTTCACATTAATGGGAAGAACGATTCGGCCTGTAGATTTGGCTTAAAAGGACTGCTAGTATAGCTTGACGAGATCAGCGACGAACTGACTCGTTTTGAACTTCCAACAGATGATTAATCCGTTAACTTGATTTACATGTACATACATACTATCATAGATGTTACTTATCTGACCCAACTTCCATTGTATGAGATTGTGAACCTATTATGTGATTTCGAGACAGACAACAGTTTCCCTTGACAAATTAAATCAACTGGACCAAGATGTGCACAAGTGTATTTTGCAATTTTGTTTTTCTCAGTACACGCAAATATAGCATAACACAACCTCTGAAAATTTTGGGGGGGCTTGAGCGAATTTTGGGAGGGCTTGAGCCCCCAAAGCCCCCCCGTAAAACCGCGCCTGCTGAAGGTTGAAATCATCCTGCAATTAACATTCTCTGTGAGAAAATAAGCAACTGCAGTGGCCAAGTGGTTAGAGCATCCGACTTGCAGCTGGAAGGTCTAGGGTTCAAATCCTGGCCGGGTCATACCAAAGACTTTAAAAATGGAACCTACTGCCTTTGCGCTTGGTGCTCAGCATAAGCAATGGAGTAGGAAAAACAAGTCAGTGAGCCACAACTGGAAAAAAGGCCATGGTCGTCTCGACTTGAACCAATTGGTTGGAAACTGAGACGTTAAACCTCATCTAACTAACTAACTGTGAGAAAATAACAGAAATTTGATCTCATGAAATACTGGAAAGTCTGATATAAAGTTACAGTTTTGGAGTTCAAAAAACAAAATTAAAAATGGGTTTGATTTGGCAGTGTAGTTCACAATCAACATGGTAGTAGATATGAACAGTCAGAATACAAATTACATAAAAATTTCAAAATTGTCAAGTTCTTTGCAAACATTGAATACAAGGTTCTCTCTTCTGTGGATGTTTTACTGTAGATGCAGTATACTGCAGTTCCTGTGTGGTCTAGTTTGCAGCCTGCTGCTGATTCCCTGCCTTTGGTGGTAACAGTTGATAGGCCTACCTGCACATACTAATAGTGTATTGAGGAAACTTTGACCTCAAATAAAAATTAGGCAAACATTTTCAGGTTTTACTGTATCGCACAGTACTGTACTTAGTTGGTGCAGTACATACCCACTGTGCACTAGTACTCTTTACTTCCTGGTTCCAAGTGCTCACCCATGTATAGAGTAACCTCTATGGGTATGGAAATGGAGTTGACTGTGCATGCATTGTTAATAATGATACTGTACAGTGTACATTATGTCACAGTTTACTCCCGTCAACATCCTAATTACCTGTAATGTGCTGTTTATTCTTCATATTGTCACTTTGTGACCTGATACTAGAAAAACAGTACATTACATTTACCAGTGTTTGATTTTAAGGGTAGTCCTGTCGCCCGAGACAACCAAAAATTCTGCAGGACTACCAGATTTTGCAAAAACAGGTGTGTAAGGTTGTCCGTCGTGACAACCAAATCTTTTGAGGAAAGTGATGTGATGTTTACATTTGGCAGCTGGATGAATTGTGCGAGCAAGGAACTTTAAAAATTGCATCAAAAGATTTGCAGCAAAGTGCGGTGATTATGCACATTCACCACAACTTCCGATAAAGTCACTTTATCTAAATATGCATAGCACTATCAAGCCAAAATATGTGCCCCGTGCAAACTCCACTAGTAGGCTACTAGTCCTGCACTGTACACAGAGAAGCTGAATTCCTTCGTGCAAGTTACAAATTCGTAGTACTGATGTTGCAACACCAGTGCTTTCAATCTAGAGATGTTTAATTTATTAATCCGCAATGCGAACATCATAACATTAACTATGTGCACAATTTACACTAATTAATGCATGCCATGAGACAGGACTACTCTTATACAGTATATATCTGTTTTTGTTTTTTTTTTTTCGGGGGGGGGGGGGGGGGGGGTTGTATAAAAGTGAAAGCCACTTCTGAACGCTGGTGATAATGGGACGTTATCAATTCCATGGTTGTGAACTTGCCAAAATGGTTACACTTGGGACTACCTTATTTTGAGCAGGACAACCAAATTTTACAATGTGATAGTCCTTCGGACAACCATTGCTAATTCTTTAAAATCGAACGCTGTTTACAGTAGGCTGCTAGTACTGTACATACAGTACTGTCCACCAGTATGACAGGGTATTGTGTGGTATCAGTATAGCTGTATATGAAAATACCTTCCAACATGTTTTCAGTCTGCATAAATTTGCAGTACTGAACTACAGTACTGCAAATGCAGAACTACAGTACTGCATTTGCAGTACTGTAGTTCAGTGCTACTGTAGTATATACTGTATACTGTTTTAAGCGTGAAGATAATGCACACTGTGCATTGTGGTAGGAAATACCCATATGTGATTTCTGAAGTACATACGGTCACTATCATGCATACTGTATATTGAGACTACTCTGTACACCCACTGTACATACATACCAGGGATGTAGCTAGCCAAATTTGAGTGCCGGGTAATTGTCCTATCTGGGGAAAACACCTCTCCCCACCCCATGGCATCTACCAAATTTTTCAGCCATTAATTTTTCATTTTTCCCTCATTTTACTTTAGGGAGTAAATTTAGGGCTAGTTTTAGGTCTCGGTAGGCAGATTTGTGGTGGGCGGGGAGACGTGTGTTTGCCTGGAGTGCTGGGCGGGAATATCGAGTGCTAGGTACGTGTCACCGCCCACTGTAGCTACATCCCCGATGCATACAATATGTGAAGGCATTATAAGGCAAGATTTTGTCATTTTATAATCTAAGCCAAATTTCATTTTTTAAATCCATTTCGGAAACAAGTATATTCACTCAGTAATAGTAGATCTGGAAGGTGGTTCTACAGGAGTATTTAGCAAATTAACCTGCATAGAAGTGCAGCTAAAAAAATATTTCATATTGCATTGAAGATGTTTACTTTTATATTTTGTTTTTTCTTTCAATTAATATTGTTTAAAATTTTCTAATTTCCTGTATTTTTGTATACCATGCATGGTTTCTGCAATTTCATACTCCTCTTTCCTATAAAGTTTAAGTCTACACTACAGTACCGCTACACTCCGTACGGTGCCAAAATACATGCAGCCATACTACTGTATGACCCAACTACTGTACAGTTCTGCCATTTGATTGACATCCTTCCAATTTGATCCTTTTTGAATACAGTTTTTGCATAGCTGCACTGTTGTACAATGTACATGTAGGAGTGAATGTTCCCTGCTAGAGGTGGTGCAGTGTCAAGGGAAGTTGCTGCTACTTTATTTTTTTACACGCTTTTTTGCTGTAATTGCTGTAGGGTACTTGATGCTACTGTAATCGTTCCTAAATGTAATGTAAAGACAACTTGTGTAAAGTTTCTTGGTCGGGAGGAATCCTTCCATGGATTCAGGACATATGATACTGCATTGTTACTGTATGTACGTTGGAATCTGTACAGTGCTTACCGTACTGTGTGATAACATTTTCAGCTTTGTCTGATTTTGATGGTACTGTATTAACACCATTGTTTTTTTGCATAACAGGAACATTTCACTTACAAAAGGTATGACCACATAATATGATATCTCAACATACTTTTTGTCTTGCAGTTGACAACCGTAAATTATGTACTGCCCTCTTTGATTACAATGCCAGGACAGAAGGAGATCTCACATTTCGAAAGGGAGATACATTGCACATTATAGATGACAGGTACAGTATGGTGAAATTCACTTCTTTGCAGTAGGTACCTGTACTGTATGTAGTATGTGCCATACAGTTGCTGAAAATATGAATATGATACATCCTTTGTATATGTTTTGCTCGAGTCTAGTGTACAGGTAATACAGTCATTTTCTTATACCCAAGTCTGCAGTTTGCTGCATTATACTACACTATTTATAATACCAACATTGAACCATGCAGAAAGGTGTTAGGGCCAAAAGAGATCCAGCATTGTACAGTGTCTTTGAAGCAGTTAAGGTCCTTTTGGATCAGGTAATCTTGCTCTCCTTCTCAGAATGTTAATCACAATACCAAGATCAACAAGGATCTGTGACTTTGTGTTAAAATATCAATGAAAAGAACCACTCCTTGTGTAGAACTCATTAACTTTTCATTGCCATTTGTCATTCAGAAATGTGAAATTCAAAACTTTCGTCATTATTTGTCACAATAAATCTCATTCCAGTTTGAACGTCAATGAGGAATTTCCTGAAAACTACATTTCAAACACATTTCGTAGTGATGTGGAAATTTGCCAAAATTGAGAGCAATAGTGTAGGCTTGAATAATGTGTCAAGCAGGTGATGCATTGAAATTGAAGGGAAACAAAGGAAGAAAAACATTTAAAGCTTTATTATTAAACTGAAAATCTTGGTTAATGCTTGGCCCTTGTTGGAAACAAACCTTACATCCAGAAATATCTTAACAATGGCCTTTGTTTCAGGATTACGTGGATATGAGAGGAGCAGGTCATCATTAAGAGGGTTTAGTCAACAGAGGCTAGACAATAGGAACAAAGATATCAGTCAATCAGAGTTTGATACTTGAAAAGTATTAAATCATTTTCAAGTAGATATATCCTTCTTTTTTATGCACACCCTTCCTTACACCTGATCCCTGATTGAACAGAAAAACAGGAAGACTATTCAAATTTTATCCAGACAAGAAATGTTTAAAAGACAGGTACTATGTGCAAATTTATGACTCTGATGGTTGTAACTATGGAAAATTTCAATTTGTCTGGAAACTTCAGCATATCAAAGTTGGATGAACCTTAAACTGTACAACATCTGCCAGAAAGAGTGGTGTAGGAGGGTGTGGGGTTTGTCAATAAGCTGTAACACCCCTCAGTCTGGTTGGGGTGTACGGTGCCATTCACATAACAGCACCACTGTGATGTGCTGAACTAGTACAACTATGTATATTTTATAGTGGTAGGCCACAACACTGTTGTGCATGGTGTATGTACATACTTTATGGGGCATTGCACAGTTATTACAGCCCCCCCCCCCCAGTGATTTAGGCAGCCAGCCGTCCAGCCGTCCTTTGCACGGCTGGTTTCCCAAAATGACGGCCAATATTTTCGTACACAGCTTTCAAAATATACATGAAGCCGTGCACCAATTCTCCCAAGCTTCCAGTATACATATTAAGACTGTTTGAAATAAGCGTCCGAGATGACCATTTCTCCAACCGGAAGACCTTTTCATCTTCCCTAGTTTTCAGCGGGACTACTAGCGTGATTTTGTTCAAATCACAATTCTAGTAACATGCATACACATCTCTTCTTGTACATTGGAATTCTGATAGCAGCACATATTGAGTCAATGCAGTAATGTGTTGACTTTAACTACGTTCGATGTACTTGCCATACGAAAAACCTGTCAACTGAATTGTGTGGTTAGTGCTATTGCTCACAACGTAACTGCCGTGTTGCATGTTATGCTACAAGGGTTACAGCCCACGAGACCGAAGGTTCACGAGACCGAAAATGAAACAGGGTCCACGAGACCGAAGGTCCGCGAGATCGAAAATGAAATAGGGTTCACGAGACCGAAGGTCCGCGAGACCGAAAATGAAATAAGGTTCACGAGACCGAAGGTCCGCGAGACCGAAAATAAAATAGGGTCCGCGAGACTGAAAATGAAATAGGGTTCACGAGACCGAAAATGAAATAGGGTTCACGAGACCGAAATTAAAAATCCGCTTGCGAGGCCGGAACGTTCATGCCAGAAGGGTGGTGTTGCAAGGGCAACGCTTTAGTTTGCAAAATGTAAATACTACAGGGTGCCAGCATTAACTTAAAGCGGAGCGGAGCAGTACGGCGGACTGAAACTTCTGTCGGTCTCGCGGACCCTTTCTCATTTTCGTTCTCGCGGACCTTTTCTTATTTCGGTCTCGCGGACCTTTTCTGGTTTACGGTCTCGCGGACCTTTTCTGGTTTTCGGTCTCGCAGACCTTTTCTCACTTTCGGTCTCGCGGACCCCTTCTCACTTTCGGTCTCGCGGACCTTTTCTCATTTTCGGTCTCGCGGACCTTTTCTTACTTTCGGTCTCGCGAACCTTTTCTCATTTTCGGTCTCGCGAACCTTTTTTCATTTTCGGTCTCGCGGACCCTTTTTGGTTTTGATTTTCGGTCTCGTGGACCTTCGGTCTCGTGGACCTTCGGTCTCGTGGGATGACCATGCTACGAGCGCTTGATACCATACATTTTGCAATGTAGTCTGTCCGTAGGATCAGACTGTTCTCACACAAACATGACACTAGCTTAGGTTCGATATGTCTCCATACATAAATACGTTAGGATAGCGTATGAGCTAGTGTGGGTGTTTGTGGATAATAAAGGATCGTGCAAGAAAAGTACTGAAGTAAAGGTTCCGAAATATTACGAGGGGCTTAGTTAGAGTGATTTACACATACCTCATAATTAATCTATGAAATGTTTGTCACTCTTGATAATTTTGGATGCCTTTAAGTTTGACATCCAAGATTTCTACCCTCAGAATGTGGCACTGCATATTTAGTGTGTACTACAGTAGAAATGAAACTTGTAAGGACCAAAAGATTGATCGTAGGCTGGAATGTTTGGACAACAATCTCTGGATATTAGAAGCATACGAAATTGCTCAGTATCATCGATGATAAAAGTTGCTGAATTTTTTTCATTTTTTGTAGATGTATCAAGTTTATTTGGTGAATGCTTTAGCATGTATGCTGCATAGGGAACCACATCACAGTAGTTCTGTTTGACTTTGAAGCCAGTGCTGTGCTCTCTGTAGATCTGCAGACTGCGGCTATTGGAACTACAGTCTAGCAGACGGTGCCATTGTTTAGAATCAGTAACACTGCGAGTCAAGATTTAGTTTTACAGTTACAGTAAGGTTATAAGTTAAAGCTAAAGGCTGAGGATTAATACTTGGCTACAATTAGGCCCATGGCTAGGCAAAACTGAGGGAAGGGTACGTGAGATTGGATACTTTTGTTTTGTAAGTTTGTAGCATAGACGATACCTCAAACCATTTCTAATTTTCCAAATATTTCACATGGTTGGAATGCCCCTCCCCCAAAACAAAATGCAGCTAGCCCTAATCCTGATGTAAACATCAGCCTTGGAGTCGGAAGACTAATATTTTGGCGGAAGACCGGAAGGGGGCAGAAATTGTATTGTCAAACTCATATTTCAGGTCCAAGAAGTCTCAAAAATAGGCTGAAACAGCTTGTATTTTACCCTGAGAAACCTTTAAAATGCAAAATTCTAAACTTGCCCCCTTAACCCCCACAAGGGCCCCCTTGAATTTCTGCCAAGGAAGGTGATTGCTTCGCGATCGTGATGATGCCTTCGGCATCATATTGGGCCAATATGTTAGCACACCCACTATTCTCAATTGGACACCCACAACTGAAATTTCTGCCTCAGAGCCTGCCCCCCCCCCCCCCAAAAAAAAAAAAAGTCAATTAGCCATACTCAGGTCAATCAGTATGGCCAGCAAAAATTAGAAAATTAGTTTTGTAGGTTAGTGTGAAGATGGTAATTTAGGAGGGTAATGAGGCAGTAGTACTGTATTCCCCTACAAGTATTTCTAAACTGCAGCACCATTTTAGGAGAGACAGACAAAAATGTTATGTATTTTGCCACTTTTAAGCCACTTTCCCAAAATGAGAGAGCTATATTTGGTGACCATTTCCAAATTTTTAAGAGGGGACATGGTGATAGGTTCCATACTGTACAGAAAAGATTATCTGGCATATATATACAAAGACATTTCACACAAGTCAAGCCAATTTTCTCTGCTAATTTCCCAGATGGCAAATGATCAGGATGTGAAATTTGCCATTGGCATAATTGCCCTGAATACATTGTAAGTACAGGTGTATGTAATGAAATGTATGTACATGCATGGAAGGCAGACTTATCAAAGTAGCTGTGTAGTACTGTACTCTTGACTTGGTGAAGTACTGTATGAAAGAGGTTCCAAATGCCAGTTTTTACAGTATTACATGTGACAGACACCCTGAGATACAACTGTTTTTTTTTTTTTTCATTTTATCTCTCTACATACTGCAACATAAGTATGCACATTGCTAAAAGTATATGACAACAGTTTTTATCAATGTCATTCCCCATAACTTTTTGCACTGTTGGTATTTCTATGTATGGTGTTTCAGTATACACCCTCATGGAGGACAAACTAATATATTGCTGGAATGCTGAACTGATGACAGGGTGCTTGAAACCAAATCGTCCAGCCTAAAGCTGGATGTCTGCCCACCTGTACCTATTATAAGCACCCTTAATACAGTAGATACCTGTGTTTAAAGAGAAGCTGGAGTTTAATCATGATGTGAATGGCACATCTAGAAACTGTATGACTATGCATCGTAAAAGTCGCTAAAGTGTTGACTGCTTCACCATTTCTGAAAACTTCCTGTTGATTTCCAGGAGTTGAAGCAGGAACTTCTGTTTTGCTTGGCATAGTTTTTTCCTCCAAGCTTCTGTGCCTCTCTGTAGCAGTACAGATTGTGGATGTTTTGTTTTCGACTGAAAAATATTTTGCAGCTCCTTTTATAGTCTGCAAAGAATGTAATTTGCACATATACTAGCAGGGTGCCAGACCAATACATTTGTGTGTCTAGGGATGTAGCATTTTCAATCCTCTTCCCTTTTGAGAAATCACATGAAAGTTGACCAAATGAATGTTTTCACTGTTCATTACTGTGGACCTTTATGTGAGCCTGAAAAAATTTAATGTCTGTTCAATTTCACTTAAATTTTCTTTTGTCTTCTTTTTATGTTTCAGTGGTGACTGGTGGATAGCCAAATTTTTAACATCGAACCAAGAGGGGTACATTCCAAGTAACTATGTAGCTCCAGTAAAAACAATCGATGCTGAAGAGTAAGTGTTCAGAGCTGTGTACTGTACATAAACACCATTTTTCTCCAAGCCCAAAAAGAAACGTGTGTCAGTTGGTCCAAATCCTCAGGTTTTCACATGTGTCTGCTATGGATAATCATAGACGTGAATTTTGTGTGGAAACTCATTTTTTCCCTTAACATTGATACAGGTTGGTCAGTTACCACACTATGCCACAGGTTTGCCACAGATTTTCACAGATTTGACATGCAAAAAGTGGCAGGGAAAATCAATATTAACAAAGAATTCTAAGACAATACCTGTGGCTTGAAATTGAAGGCAAAAAATGGTGTTTCGATCACCCTGTGTCAAACGTGCATTCAGAGGATTCCAAATGCACAGATTTGCCACGTGAGAATGTGCGATTTCTTTTGCTTTTCAAATGTGATCCTGTTTGTTTACAGGCAAAGGTGTAAACTGGGGTATTCAGATTCATGTGTGGCTCTTTTTAAAGATGTGACATGATACTGGTGACTTAATTAGTAAATCAAGCATTATATCAGAACAGTTTAATGGTATGCTTATAATATGCAATGTTCCTGCTAAAACATGCAGAGAAAGGTGCTGGAGGGAAATGAAAGGACATTTATTATATTCAGCTGGTGCTTCAAAGGTACCATGTCAAACTAGCCAGCTTCATTACTATACACTTTACAATAGCATCATAAATTAATCCTGCTATTGTTTATAAGTATACACATTACAGACAGTATCAACAAAGCATGGCTGAGGCAGCTGCAGCTTAGCTGAAGCAGCTGCAGCCAGTGGTTTTGACATGGTGCCTAAGGTTACGGTGACTGCTTACTTCCTATTATATAAATAGGCCTACTTCATACAGGCTGTAATTAACAAGTAGCAGTTTTTCTTTGTATTCGTATTTGTGTTCAAACATACAAGTATTGCCAGTGCTCATCCTTTCTGCCTCTTGACTGCACATGTACAGTTGAACATTGCTGAGCACTACAATGCTAATGCATGTGGTCGTTTTGAGCAGTCCCCAAGCAGCCACAGTACAGGTCAGTGCCTTAGTACTTTGCATGGATCATACTGCATATGAAAGGAACTCATTGTTCTGTACAGCTGTTAGCTACAGTATCTCCTTTGTAATTTGCTGTTCATGTATTTTCCCCTACAATACTTTGATGTCCTTATTTCCTTCCTTATTTGCAATAAAGCTTTTGGTTTGATGCTTGTTGGCCAGCCTTCGTCATAAGTATCAAAACAAAGTGTTTCCTGCAATAAGATGTACAGCACTGAGGTTAATGTCGTGTTTGAAATAGTTTGAGAAGGACAAAACAGTCAGAAGGATTTATGCATCTGTCTGAACTGCCGTACTTGGGGAGTGTACTCAGCAGACAGGAACTTGTCTTAAGTCACATAAATACTGTAAAGTACCTAGGTATATCTTCCTGACAGGATTTGTGGGGTGTGGGAGGGGGATTTACAGTACATGTCTTATCTTTTCCGCAGGATTTGGGGGATGTGGGAGGGGGGAATGAAGCAAAAGTTTGAAAAACCCTTTACTTCAGATCTTAGTTCATTCATAAAGAATTTCTTTGTAATATATGCACAGTAGGAAAACAGATGCTAGAACACTGTCAAATCCACTTCACTGTAGAATTTGCGGAGTTTGTTATTAGTAAAGTTAGAACCTTTGAAGGGGAAAATTGAATTGCATAGCAGTTTTGTTCAAAGTTCCTCACAGAAGCAGTGCACTAAACAAACTGCACTGTACATAGCACAAAATATAATGCCACACTGTTGAACATTTTGTGTAACTACAGTACTGTACAGTATAGTCAGTTTTGGTGTTGCACAATCTGTTAAGTCCTCTAATATTTTGGTGCCTTGCTCCTCTGTCCTTAATTTAAAGTGAGTAACCTTGATGCTTGTACCTTCCAAATGAACCAAATATTCTGCAACTTCAAGGGGATAAGCAGTCACCTCAAACTTTTACACATACAGGGGTAAATGAAATGTTATATATCTTGTCTGACTTCTTTTGTTTGTACCTTTCATAAAGTCTGAGAACATATAAAATGTGGCATTCTTGGGGTACACAAAAGGGCTATTAATACATTAATTTAAAAATTTGGTTACAAAATTGTTGTCACATGATTCAAAATAGGCTGTGAAACAGCAAAGTGTGCCCATACTGTTGAGTACCATGCTTGAAAAGCCACAACATCACACACACACACACATACACACCAATCTAAAAGCTAGCTGGCAATTAAACAAAATTAGGATTATCAAAAAAAAAAAAAAGAATTGAACTGACACAGTTTACCATTACTTTTGCGCATTTGCAGTTCCGTGTAATATCAGAGGTAGCTGAACTTTGAACAAGGATATATTGATGACATGTTCATGTGATAAAAGCTAACAAAATAGTTCCAATGGATCATTTATTTAGAGATACTCATCCAAAGCTGTATGTAGAGTAAAGACAGCTTTTTTTGTTTCATTTTTTGGTACATGCTCTTCAAATTGTATGTGGGGTGCAAAAGTCCTGCTATAGGTTGGCCTCAGGTCTTCCTCATTGAGAGACATAGTAGCAGATGTTCAACTGAAAGTTTCATATGCTTGTATTTGTCATACAGTATGACCAATTCTCTAGTATAAATAGTACAGTATATTAAAGTACATGATCAGAGCAGAAACAATAATTTTTTATGATTTTAAAAGCATACTTCTCTGGCTATAGAATATTTACCTTTTAGGAAAATTGAAAAAGTATTCCATACAATGGTACAAGTCTTACAAAGTGAAATGAGGTGCTTGCGTAAAGTTGCTTGGTGTGGTGTATGTTAGTAGAATACTTCATAAATATTCATCCTAGATAGGAGTTACATTTATAGTAGGTTATGGTTAAGATATTTTGTAAACCTTTGATAAATGTTTGGTGAATCTGACAGTTTTATAATTCAAAAAGATGCTTTATACCTTGATAATTTACTGTAATGTACATACAACTTCCAATATTGGATAAAGTACGTACTGAACAGAATACTTTATTCGGTAAGGTGTAGGCGCACCTTTAGACCCATAAAGTGGGTTGAAGACAGCCGTATTTTATCATAGCATTTGCCTTAGCCTTAAATCCACCGAATGTAAATACTCCCTTGCAGATTTGGTTGTCAGGAACAAGAAAGGGGAGTTCCCAGATGTTCTAGTATTGTAGCACACTCAGATTAAGTTACAAGAGCACTTTATATGGATCATGCAAGAAGGTCATATCTTTGACTGGTCCAAAGTGTAATGCTGAGAATGATTGTCAACACTGCTACTGTAGCCAGTGGGGAAGATTCATTTTAAAGTGGCCGTTGCCTCATTCTGAGCACATTGATGATTAGGCCCACATCTCTAGAACAGTCATTGGCTACTGTACATGTTGATTGTCACTAATTCAAACAAAATGACTTGACTCTAATTCATCATTGAAAGACTCTGAGCTGTGCAGTGAGTTGTGTACTCCGCACATAGCAGATAGCTATGAGGATATGGTCTTGAGCTAGTTTGGCTTTGCCTGAGAGTTGAAGTAGACAGGCTTATTTTCTTTATTTTCTTTTTTTTTTCCCCTTTACATTGAAGGAGGAGCTAAAAGTACTGTAAACTTAGCAGGGAAAGTTTTTATTTTCTGGGACAAGACTTTTAATCCTTAAAGAGACACCATGTGAATAGCAGTGTATCAAGTTGGCAAAGACAGAACATTGCTTGTATAACAGTTAAACTGTTTACAGTAGGTTCAACTAATTAAACTCCAGCAATATAGCTTTTCTTCACCAAAATATTACATATTACAAAGAGTTGGGAATGTTGCATATCTTTTGAAATTTGAAAATCTCACTGAACAAATTATTTAATGGAGTACAGTATATACACTGTGGTCCAAAGCAGGGAATTTATTTCAGTCTTATGTGTTAAAAGATGATAACAGATTTTAATTTTTGTTTCATTCTTTTATACCAATAAATCATGGTCTTAAAGGTCATAATGTGAAAAGAGTGAAAGGTAGAATTTTTTCACCCCAAATATGTGTATATTTCTTTTAAATGTTGAAAATATTAGGAGAAAATTCCAGTCAAGAACAGGTATTAGCTGTCAGGTTTTAACAGGTACCTGACAAAACCAGGAGAAACTTCCAGTCAAGTACTGTGACAGGTATATGTCTGGTTAACAGGTACCTGACAAAACCAGTTAAAACCAGGAAAACTCCAGCCAAGCAACAGGTATTTGGTGTTGGGTTTTACAGGTATGTGACAAATTCAGTTAGAACCAGTTAAAACTGCAGTTAAAACCCAACAAAACCTGACACACCAATTTATACCCGTTGACTGGAATTTTCCTCTGGGCGATCGATCGATCGATCACTCGATCCTAATGTGTAATTTCTGTGGGTGTTACTGCATTTCAGTGTACAATGCTTCATAAAATTTCACCTTGAAAAAGGGTACTGTATAGTGTATATGCTTCACTTTTTACCTTCCAACCATCAACAAACACAAATTTTCTAAGTTATGAGATACAATAAAGCATATTTACTGTATCCTGTTGGCTGTACTACACCGTAATTTTTCAGTGGCCTAGTACTGTATACAGGCAATATCATGTACTGTGTAGGCCTGGGGTTTCATTTTTCCAACTGATTTACTTTGAATACAAGTCAGCTTCAAGGGATTCATTGTTTTACATTGAACAAAATGTACAAACAAGTCCATTACGTGTGTAGATTAGGGCTCAACCGATGTGGTTTTTTGCTGCCGATCCGATGTCCGATGTTTTTATCACAACATCGGCCGATATCCGATCCGATATTTTCGCTATCAATGCTTTAACATTGTTTCACAGCGCCATCAAACATTCCTTATTCCTCGTCAAGCCATGTCTATGCATGCACATCGGCTTAAACGAATTTCCTTTAAAAAATTCCCCTCCATGTTTTGCTTATACCTTTCATTCACAAAACGATGTTTATATGACAACTCTATGACCAAATAAAGCTTCGAAAATAAGCAATCGGCGGATTATCGGTGACTCTTCATTCATAGCACATAATTCCGTGATTGAACCAGGGAGCTGTTATTTGGATGGAGATAGAACGTAAAGTTTAATTTATGCTAATACTTTAAGACCCACTAAATCGAGGGGAGATTACCAACGATAAGCCGTTTATTTTGAGCAAAGGCATTTTTTCCCTTTGTTTGGTGGCTCCAATTTGATGGCACTCACCTTGCCATATCATTCAAGTCACGTAATCCTTTAACAAGTGGCCTGCGCAGAACAATACTTTGATGTGTAGGTTCGCGCCGCCAAGATGTTTAGAGCAGGTGTTAATAAACTCGAAACGGCTGTTCAGTTGAATTTAAAAGAATACAGTTAGCCCCTTCTCATACAAAATACCGTATGCAAATGAGTTGACGAGGTATAAGTCTAGCTTTTGTTACAACAATATGAAAAGTTTCCGGAAGTTTCCAGAAATAACCAGATTTAGATTCTTGTTCACATTTCAACATAACACCTAACTGATATACTGTCATGCGCGTCGCCGAGCGTCGAAAGATGCAATATTTTTCATTTTCCTTGACGACTGGCAATGCTGTGGCAGTGGAGGAAAACCCTCAGTCTTACTGTAGATTTAGCAGACGACAAATCCCTTTTGTGTTAACTTCCTAATCCAGTGTAAGTCTTATAGAAATGTCAAGAAAGATACAAGGGATGGATTACTGAGTGACCTTGGCGGTACAAACCTCACTTCAAAGCGATCTATCTCCATCCAAATAACAGCTCCCTGATTGAACTGACTTTCACCTACTCACAGTAAGCCTACTAATTCCCCTAACAAAATGCAATACCTTTCGTTCTCTGTTCGTAGCCCAAGTCGCTCGCACTAATGAATGTTAAAACAGAAAAAAGCCCGCGATTTCAGTGCATGTATTTGGCCATTTCGCGCCATCCTACCATGCTTTACCTACACATAAACAGATTGTGTAGGCTTACACGTGTAAATTTGTTTTGAGTATTTCATATAGCAGTACGTAATGCAAGCATGCATGTACTATATAGCCATACGTAAATATTTGTTCCATGCGCGCTCGCTAGAAAGCTTGCTGTGTGCAAAGTTATGCAGCTCAGCTAGGAGTTTTGGGTATCGGGGTGATGTTGCAGACATCGTTTATTACGAAAGCCATAAAAGCACATGGCACTCTTAATTTCACACAAATGAACATGCATGTCTTACATAAAAAGTATCCGCCGTAACTACTGCAAACTATGACGTAACAACTGGAAATTTAGTCGTACAAGCAGTGATCGAAAAACACCGTTATTTCCTGGAACACGCCCCATGTTCTTGCTATGTGCGTCAACGTCATTACAGAACAGGTGCATAGCCTAATGTATGGGTGTTTGCATACAATTATGGACCTACATATGCACTGGCTTCACTGTGCTTTCATGGAGCATTTCACTTGAACTTGTATGTACAGAACACGCACATGCCTAAGGTATCCGTGTTTGCGTACATTTCGGCCCTGTATCAAACATACAATTAATGACTGCGAATTCCACAGTTCGTTTCGTTCATTGATAAATTTCGGTGAATTGAAACTAAAAGTGGGTGGACATGATCGCTAGACTCTACGTACAGATTTTAAAAGCTTGTGCATATTGCGAATATCACAGTGCCAGTCAATAGAGCCAGTTTACGCTGTTGGTACGGAATTTAGGAGATTAAACTGAAATTGACAGCCCTAGTTCATCACAACGGCTATTGTCGGTGGTAATAAATGATTAATCCTATTTATCTGTTCATTTCTTTGTTGTAAGAAATCACTATAGGCCTACGTCCCCGACGTACGTAAATGAAATTTTCGACGCACGGAACATCGGCAAACATCGGCAAGTGCAATTTGCTATATTTTGCCGATCCGATGTTTTACCGATAGTCCTAACATCGGCCCGATCCGATATCCGATCCGATTATCGGTTGACCCCTAGTGTAGATGCAAAGAAAAGAAAAAAAGATCATATAAACTAAAGCAGAAATGTAAATAGGGCAGTATCAAAACATGACGATATCAGAGTCCGTGGATTACAAGCACTCGAGTAAAGATGCTGAAGCAGAAAGAGATCATGCATGCAGCTTTGTATGGAGACTGAAGCAGTTTTTGGAAAATGAAAATTTGGAGAATCTTAAAGAATATGAGTTTTGGATGTTCAGTGCAAGCCCAGACTTCCAAAAAAAGTTGTGGAGTAAATACAATTTTGTGTTTGAGTTATGTTCAAATACTACTGATCATGTGTAATTATGTCTTTGGTTGTGGTTAGGGACTCATTTTGAGTATACTGTGTATATGTCTTTATGATGAGTATGTACAAGGTTTTATATACAGGTATGGTAGCAGCAAGCTTAATATTCAAAACCTATGAGTACTGTTTGAGGACTCAAATCTGTTTTTAGGAGTACCAGCACAGTCAATACTGTAGGTGTTATTGCTTGACAGTATTAAATACATTATTATTATTATGCCTGCCTGCATGTGCAGTTACTAAGTAAAAGTCTGCTTCAAGGCTCTGGTTCCATATTTTTGTTTGTGTTCTTCAATTCATATGCCAGTGCCTGCCCATACTGGAAGCATATCGCTCATGCACTGTACGTTACCATGGAGCGTTCGGTACTGTAATTGTGTCATAATGTGAGAGTACCATATGGCATGCACTTATCTGTGTGTCATAATAATATTTTAGCCTTTTGCAGATACTTTTTTCCAGAACCAGTGTATTAAGTTCACTTCCTCTTTCTATACCATGTACAGTATTGAAGGCTATGTGGTATCAATCTACAGTGTATGTACATACTGTAGAAAGAGTGCCCAGTGCCGGCTTTTATGTTTACACACATATAGTACAGGAAGCACCTTGGTTCGATCAGATCTGCTATGGTACAATGGTTTTACCATCCCTACAGTACACCTGTAGATGAATGCCCACTATTAAAACAGTAAATGACCCATTGTCTGGATACAGTTTGATATCTTGTTGATACACTTAAGTTGCCAAAGTAGCCCAGTCGGTAACCCACATTTGCTGTGCAAATGGTCTGAAGTGACTGTTTTTTTTTATTGTACATGAATGTGCAACCTGTAAGCATGGTTCTACTGCAGATACACATGTCTAGACATGTGTGAAGCAGTATGGGTAGTACATCCATTTTGTGGAACTGTAATTGCTACATTTGCTGGAGAAAAAAAAAACCTTATAGTAACTCCAAAAATGATGCATAGTACCAAGCAATGATTACAGGCAATATAGTACAGTATTCTTCAGGCATGGTGCCGTGGTTCCCCGTAGGATACAGAATGTTTTATCAGAATAAGATCACTATCTCCCAGGCCTGTTTGAGTGGGAGTGTTAAGTACCATTGTAGAGTGAAAAATACATATTGTTTGGGAAAGAGTCATAGTTAATTAAACTGCTTGCCAGTGTTTAATATATTTGGCCTTATGTTTATGCTTTTCGGGAACATTATACAGTAGTTGCTTGAAACCCATCACAAGTATGCTACTACTGTACAAAGTTTTAACCAGTTACAAATAATGCATCATTTGGCAACTACCTGTAGGTCTATACTGTAAGTATTCCTGAGAACATTATGCAAACAAGCAATCAATACTGCCCAATTGCAGAGGCCATTTGGGAAATTTTGGTTAAGCACTGGGCTAAATTGAGCAGGATTTATTGTTCTTAAGAAGTAGTGAGGAAAACACCATATAACTAACATTTTGGTACTGTATTTGCCTGTTGAAGAATACAAAGAAAGTTGATCCTTTGCCCTTACACTGTAATAAAAAAAAAAAAAAAAAAGAATTAAGGGAAAATCTTCTCTTGTGGGGACATGCAGGTCCCATAGTTCCTTTCAAAATTCATTTTATCTGGTAGTAAAGTGAACTTCTGTATTGCCTTTTATATATAGAGCTTTGCTTTGCATCACAACAATATAGTCAAGCTAGAATAAAATTGTTCATACATTTTTGCCAGTTGTGGACAGTCACTGTTCCAAATGATAAGAGGGGTTGGGAGGGGGGAAGATTGCTGGCTTGGAGACCTCTCATCGACTTCTGTTGTGCCTTTTGAAACTTAACTGTTAAGGTCAAGCCCATCTGCTTTAAGGGGTCATCCATACTATAAGTTGTCATCTTTTTCAGGAGAGTACAAAGTGCACAGTACTCTTTCTTTGGACCGTGCACCTATTTTAGAAGTGAAAAAAATGGGGATTGGGACAAAACCATCTTTTATTCTATTTTCCGAAAGCACCCATGTGTTTTCAAACTTCCACCCCATTTTTTGTGCATGTGAAAATGATAAATAAAAGTCAATGATCCCTAAAAAGATAGCTGTGTCATTATGTCATGCTGTATATACTGCAACCTATTAAAGTCTATTGGAGTGTACTCTGCAGTAAAAGTCTTTTGACCAAGAAAGAAAACAATGAAGGATTCACCCTTCCTGGTTAGAAAAATGGTGCCTTTCTTTAGTCGAAGAATGACTACATATCTCATTACTTTATTTTGACTTCCCTAACTGTGTCACAATGCTGATTAAAACCAGCCTCTAGCCAGCATCTTTGCATGATTGGAAAATGTTAGGCTTCCTTAGGTAAACACTGGCCATCTGCAACAACAACATACATCTTAACATATGACCTGATCATGACAAATTGCCATAGTTACGGTATATGTTTGTTTCTACATGATAAATTCCATGTTGAAATTTGTCACAAAAGTTGCAGGAACTGTCACTCGATCTTTCTTGCATAAACAATGACCAAGTGTAGCAAGCACTGCCAAGCAGTATATAGTCCTTTTGTGGTGAGTTTGTCAAATTACCCTTATTACATGTCTTTTTTCAACAGTATATGATATAAATCACAATTCTTTCTTTACAGTTGCTACTGTACTGTACCATGAGTGTTAGTTTGTAGAGTGAATAAGTGGAAGTCACACCACGTACAGTGTATTTTGAACTTAAATACTACAAATCTTCTCTTATTGCTCATACAGATGTCAGTTGTGATCTCTGATAATACACAGTAATTAATGCATATTGAAGGCACACTATGGAGTTATATTGGGTTTGATTCTGCTTACAAAAATATATTATCACATGATTAAAAATAGAATTCTGTATGAATTATCGAAGGATATTAGGTCAGTCAACTTTATAAGGTAGGTGATGAACCGATGAAGAGTTCAACCAAATGGGAAGTGAATGTATTCTACTACAGTAGACAATTGAAAAACCATTAGGCCTATACAGAATTAAATTAAATAAGAGTATACTGTAGTTGTTAATGCTTTGAAATACTTGTTTCTTGTACATCAGGATAACCCATGGTGTTTCTTCAAGTAGTATTGTTTTCTGAATGGGAAACAAACAGTAAATAGTTTCATTGTACAGTACTGTACTGTAAACCCTATTTTTTACTCAAAAGACAAATTGTAAATTGCAAGTAAATATTCAGTATATCTACAGACCCATTTACAGGGTACTTTTTATTTTCCATTAGTTCTTACTGTTCTTGTAAGTTCAGATGGTAAATGTATGTATTACAGTCCTTTAGTAAACCATGACATAAAACGTGGACCATTGTCAAAGATTTCATGGAATGATATTTTTTGACAGTTGTCAGTGCAAGGCAGGGTTCGCCATGGTATTTTCTCCATGCATATTGTCCAATGGGAATACGCTGTACTGTACCTTATATAAGGGTTCCAAGAAGGAAAGTTTTTGTGTACATGTATGCACATATGTGACTTACTTGCACAGTGTAATACCAGTTGTCGTACACAGTACAACATATTATGCACCATATCAAAACCTACCTGCTTTTAAGCTGCCACAGCTAAGCTGCAGCTGCCTCAGCCATATGCTTTGTTGCAATGTATACATGAAAATAGACTCTTTTCCAAATAGGAATTACAAAGGATTGTGGGATAGATTTTTGGTGTACATCATTTTTTGCCACAGCAAAATGCCATTGACAAAAACATCGCATACCAGAACTTATCCCACAAGCCATTGCAATTGCTATTTGGAAAAGGGTCTGTAGCAGGATTTACAGTAGTTATGCTGGTACTGTTTATGTGAATAGTAATAAAGCGGGCTGCAGCTGCTTCAGCTTGGCTGAGAGAGTTGTGTTAACATGGCCTTGCAATCCTGCAGCTTAATGCAAAAGGAAATGGAGTGCTGTACTGTAACGTGGTATGCATACTGTACAGGAAGACAGACAGCTGAAGCACTGCAGTCACTACAAATTACACTGTACTATGTAGGTTACTAGGGTAATATCTTTACAAACAGTTTTCCACAAGCATTAATGGTCAAGTGTTTTAGTTACTGCCTAAAAGTTAAAAAATTGCCCATTTTGGGAATGTACTCAGTTTGAAAAATGATGTACACTATAGTTTGGTGGTGTTTGTTTATCACAAGCATCAAAGTTTTGTATAAAACTTTCAACATAATAGTTCCATGTACACACTGTACCCCCTGTATGTTATATTAACTAGATATCCTGTTATTACAGGGTCTATAATTTGTACATATGATACAGAATACAGCAATTTATTGTTCAGATTTCGCATAGGGCAGTAGTTTTAAGCTTCATTGAGTTTTTTAATTGAATATTGTTGCAAACAGTACTGTATGTGAATGCTGAATGTGAAATGTGAATATTTTTTTAGAATACCTTGAAATGATTACAAAGACAGACGAAGCAATTTGACCAGCTTGTGTAGGAAAAATGTGGTGTGGCACCACATGTGTGCTAGGGTATGCTGTGCACACAGTATATATTTGAGTTGTGAATACGTGTACCATGCAGTACATTTTACTTGAATGTATGCTTTCTTGCAGAGGTGGTAGAGAATGTATTTCTGTGTTATTTGATCATTTGTAAGATATACCTAACTGCACTGTAGATATTCTGTATGTGATTTCCATCTCATTTCAATAGGTACTGAAATATAAAGCTATTGCCCCAACCCAGTTACTTGGAAAAATCAGCCCAACATTGTTAATACTGTAATCCTCTAATCATCTCCAAACATTTATTTCATTATAATTTAGAAAATTGTATTTGCTGAGGAATTACTCTGCCAGAATGTACGTAACTGTGTGATAAGAATAATAAATTGTAACATGATTGAAAAGAGTCATTTATTATTTACATGTAAGATGCAAGGGTACAGTATGAACTGTACTTAAAATTGGGGTGAATATACAGTACTTTACATCCCTTTGTGTGTGGCATGCAAGAAAATTCTCCCTTCTCAGTGCCTGGCTAAAGTCAGGTAAACTCTGTTGGACCATAACATGTAGAGTACGTTCAATGTGAGAAAATTTCCTAAATCCATTACCTTGTAAAATAATGTTATTTATTGCATAGTTATGACTCAGTATATACTGTAGGTATGATTCATAGCAGAATATTTTGAGTACATTCAGACCATAGTACTATTACTGTAGTAAGAAGTCTTTATACTACAGCAGCTAAATTCCAGCTTTTGTATATGCAGAGGAATGAAGTCTGTACAAGTTATGAACATTGTGTGAAGAGTCCCCCCCACCCCCACCCCCCCCCCCAAAAAAAAAATTAGAAATTTACATGTGAGGAAAACATTTTTGCCAAGTGTGTTCTGTACATATGTGTGGATGCATATTTGATGCATAATGCAGGCAACTGCCTGGAAGTATTTAGGGTCACCATAAAAAAAATATTTTTAAGTACTGTATGAGCTTTACTATACCTCTCTTAGCCCAGTACAAGGGCTGTAGAATATAACAACTTTGGGCTGCCTTGAGAAGTAGTCTCACAAAAAGTGGTTCTCAGTGTGAAGTTGGGAAACCAAGTCTGTTACTTTCATTACACAAATGTTTGTGTATTGTTATTCCAGTTGGCTTTGTAATAGAGTTATAAAAATCTTTTGGAGCTGTGTGTCATGCCTGAAGCTTTATGCATGTAAAAAATGTATACTATCAGCTATCACAGTCATACCTTTCTGTTCCCAATTCCAGTTGGTTCTTCGGCAAGATTAGCAGAAGCGATGCTTTTAACAGACTGTATTCAAATGGTATACAAAAGGGAACATTTCTTGTTCGAGAAAGTGAGACAAAACCTGGTGAGTTACCTTCTTGGATTTGTTGAGCCTAATGTATTATAACACCATGTCAAAACCTCAGGCTGCATCTGCCTCAACAAAGCTGCAGCAAAGCTGATGGGATGCAGCTATGCCTTGTGGCTATACCCAGAACAATAGCAGTATTACTGTATATACTGCTATTGTAATGTGTATAGAAACAGCATGACTGCAGCTGCTGCAGCTTGGCTGACAGAGCTGGATCTTTACTGTAGCTATTTTGACATGGTGTCTGAGTAGTGTGTGTTTGCTTAATGACTGTATGTGAGCCTTGTTTACTTTTCATTGTAAACTCACAATAGAAAGGAAAGGCAGTTTCCATATAGTGGACTTTCCCTTACAGCATTATTGTGCTATATTGGAATTCTGCACAATGGCAATAATTCTGTAAAACATTTAATGTAGGACCCAATATTTGACATGTTTGATAAAACTTTACTAAGGTAAAAGAAGACTTAGAACTTTCTGTTGTTAAATTATTTTTGTCTCCATTTTGCCAGCAAGAAATTATTTTCATAAACTCAGGCAATTCACATAGATCTTACTGTGCAGTACATTATATCAGAGCTTGTAAACTTGAATGGAGCTCTAGAAGGCCTAGCTCTAGCTAAGTTTTATTCAGTCCTGCACCAATTACCAGCTGCAAATTCATACAAAGTACAGACCAAGTAATATGGGAGTCACAGTTTTCCTGAATATGTGCTGGTAGGTAAAGCAATATCCCTGTACTGGAATTTCCCATGTTCCACTGGGTAGGTCCCTTCATAGTCAAAGTAGTAAATACGGAAACAATTTTTGTCAGAAGGGTAAGGAAACTTTACAAATTTTGTCCCTGATCATACTGTTTTTTCACAGTATTTAATTACATGAAGTAAATTCCCTAAACTGCTTTCTGCCTTGCCAAGTTTCATTTTCTTCCTGGAGGATATACCTGAAATGTACTGGTAATGGTAATGTGGATGGAAATTACTTCCTGAGTGTATTGTTTCTCTTTTCCCCTTTTTTTTTCTCCTAAGGGCAAACACAATACCTTCAGGTGAGGATATTGGCAAAGTATCAAAGAGTGTGCATCATTTAAGTTCTAAGGATGTTTGATATGAATGGGACGACCTTTATTCCTTCATAGTCTTTGATTATGTTGTGTCAACAGGAAGAAGTTGTCCAATGCTGAACATAATGTATTTACATGTACCACAGATTTCTAGCAAATAATGTAGTTTGATGTCTCTTTTATCATGTTTTCCTATTGGGGTTGGAGAAATGGTCTGAAAAAGGGTGTTTTTGAACTGTCCAATTAGATACTGTAACTTGATAAAGATATGTAGTGCTCTGTTTCGATAAAAATGTGTGTAGTTTAAATTTATGTATTAACCACACTGTTCTTAACGGTTGTATTGTGGTCCTTTGCATATGTATTACTGCGTACAAAATACTGTATCACCTTCCTTATTACTGTCCTGGACACCCTGCATTATTGCAGTCTTGGCCCTAGATGTGTGTGTAGTTTAAAGAAAGCACAGATCATCCTCTTTGACCCACTTCTAGAGCTACAGAATGCTAATATGACAGCCATCAAAATTTTTGATGAAGCTTAGTAGTGTGCTTGATAAGGCACCAAGATGTGGGGGAAAAAGAAGGTAGGGGTAGGGGTGAGGGGTTGAGGGCGAAATTTTAGAAACCGACGGGCATTAAATAGACGTTATGTCCAGTAGAGGAGCATTGTATTAAAGGTGATTTTGCTCATTTGTGCCAGTAACTTTCAAAGATATCAAGGTAAATAAGGAGAGGCCTATTAGCAGATGCCTCTGATGCCAAGTTGGTTATTCCAAGCATGTATACAATTTTTATTATGATACAGTACAGTGAGGGTCTGTGCCGCTGTCATTCCTCCGTACAGTTTGCTATGGGAGTTTTTATGCAAAGTGCTCATGCTCGTATGTGCTGTGTTCTGTGAAATATATATGGAATAAATGTGCAGAATTCATGGACATGACTCCCCACCAGATCTGTAAACCATTTATATAATAGCCTTGATCAAAGTGGAATGATTGCATATGCTGCTTTCATTTACTGTTGTGTTAGTACCATTTCTTTTCATTTAACTCACAGGTACCTATGCATTGTCCATCCGAGATGAAACACAGTTTGGAGAGCCCCATGTTAAACATTACAGACTCCAGAGAACCGGTAATACTGGAATGTATTACATCTCCGATCAGAAACACTTCCATACTGTCCAGGATGTTATACAGTACTATAAAGGTTGGTATGAAAAGTGTCATGTTTTTGTTTCTCCTCCTTAAACATGATACAGGAATGTAATACAAAGTATGTAATACTTTTAGTGATTGTATTACATGTATGAATGTGAATGTTGTATTGCATGTATTATATCTCCAATCAGGAACACTTTTATACTGTTCAGGATGTTATTCAGTACTATAAGGTTTTTACGAAAAGTGTCATGTTTCGTTTCTCCTCCTTAAACATTGTACAGGAATGTATTACAAAGTATGTAATACCTTTAGTGAATGTATTACATGTATGAATGTATTGCATGTATTACATCTCCGATCAGAAACACTTTTATACTGTTCAGGATGTTATACAGTACTATAAAGGTTGGTATGAAAAGTGTCATGTTTTTGTTTCTCCTCCTTAAACATGATACAGGAATGTATTTCAAAGTATGTAATGCTTTTAATGAATCTATTACATGTATGAATGTGTTGCATGTATTACATCTCTGATCAGAAACACTTCCATAATGTCCAGGATGTTATACAGTACTATAAAGGTTTTTGTTATACAGTACTATAAAGGTTGGTACGAAAAGTGTCATGTTTGGTTTCTCCTCTACTTTGAGTGAATGTATTACGTGTATGAATGTATTGCACGTACTACACCTTTTTAGTGTCCAGGATGTTAAACAATGCTACAAAGGTTTGTATCAAACATGTCATGTCTCTTTTATTCTGCTCAAACAGATCTGTGTGTGTAGTTCAGGGCTCGAAAATAAGCTTTTACTCTCTGGAGCTAAAAACAGCTTCTGACGACCTTGAAGGTTTTCTGGAGCTGTTTTCCTGTTGTTTGGAGCTGTTTTCAATTTTTCAAAGGAACCACTGTTCCCTGCATGTAACATTCTCTGATCATCTCCTGGATGTTTATACTTGTTCATTTAGTAAAACTATTCAAAATAGCAGACAGGAAATAAGCAAAGAGCATTTTTTGGTGTGACACCATGGCAGTATTAAGCATGGTGTGTTCACTCCTTCTCTGAAAAACTTGGAAGGGGCGGGAGGGGCTGGGTGCATGCTAGCCTACAGTATGGCAGGTTAAGATTGACCTCAGTGGCACCTTGAATGTGAAGGGGGGGTGGGGTGGGCACAGGAGTTCATAAATTCTATTGCCTCATCCATCTGGGGCTATTATTAGTGCCCGACAAATACCCATTTTTACGTTTTTCTGCCGCAGTTGCGGCGGTCTCTAGCGCTTTTGCGCCAGTCTATTTTCAAGCCCCGTAGTTTAAATGTAGTCTTGCATTTAGAAAGTTTGCTTGTTCTCACTTCTCAAGTATATATAGTTCATGCATTGCCTCACAGACTATTAAGGAAGTAATTAAAATTTTTAAAGCTGAGAGCTGTTGGTTTTGTAAGGCAGTTTAGCTTCAGTGCTATTACTTTGCATTGTTAGGATTTGCCATTACAGTATTTTCTGTGATCTTGCAGGCAGAACTAGGAGAAATAAGATTAGTACACATTATTGATCTGTTAGCTTTATGTTTTCCTTTTCACAACTGTTCTCACTAGTTGAGGAAGGTTTGCTGTTCAAGGCTAATCAGTTTGCCATGCGTGAGTGAGTTTCAACAATGCAGAATCTCAGAAGTCAAGATGAGGTTTATGTCTGCCAGGAAGTTGAACTACACAGTTTATTTGTTAAGAGGATTAGTTGTAATTGATCTGTCCAGTTCTTAGCTAGTGGACATTTCTCCTTATGTGCACTCCAACTGCTGACTGAAGGTTCTCTTTGGTGAAAGAAATAAAAGATGGTTATACTCATTCTCTCTCTAGCATTAATTAAATCTCTATTTTGTATTTGTACTTGTTAAAGGAAGGGACTGTTTGGGCACGGGTGGCAGACTGGCAAGGAGTGACAAGTGACATGGCTGGTACAAGGGGATCTGATTCAAAGTTCTAAAACTTTAATTTCTTGTAAAAATCTCTCTTTTTCTGTTTACAGAAGGGGCAAATGGTCTATGCTGTAGACTCACAACAGCAGCTCCTAGAAGTGCCCCAACCTTCTTATCTTTAGCCCACTCTGTCTGGGAAATTGAAAGGTCTTCACTGCAGTTAGTGGAGAGGCTTGGTGCTGGCACCTTCGGTGAGGTCTGGAAGGGAACATGGAAGTCAACCACAGCGGTGGCAGTTAAGACATTGAAGGAGGGTACCATGTCACCAGAGGAATTTTTAGCAGAGGCCAACATTATGAAAGAGATGAGACATGAAAAACTGGTCAATTTATATGGCATTTGCTCTGATAGGGTAAGGGGACTTTGTAAAACCAGTTTTAATAGAAACAGCAGCAAGGATTCATTTAGATACTGCAATGTTAAAAACTTATTGTTATTATAATACAAGAATATTCAAATGTCAAATGAAGATTGTAGAGCAAAGATGCAGATTGCAAATGAGTAGGATGGTCTGAGTGGCATTTGTTCTATTAGTGGAAGACAAATTTATAGCAAAAAATGTGTTAACAGTAGCATTCTTAAAGGTGCAGATGAGAAGGGTAGTTTGAATGGCACTGGGTCTGTAACTGGAAGACAAATGTATAGTAAAAAATATGTAACAGTAGCATTCCTAAAGATGCAAATGAGTGAGTAGTTTGAGTGGTATTGGTCATGTTACTGGAGGATAAATTTAAAGTATAAAATATTTGTTAACAGTAGCATTCCTAAAGGTGCAAATGAGGCAGATAGTTTGAGTGGCATTGGTTCTGTTACTGAAAGACACATTTATAGTAAAAAATATTTTCTAGTAGCATTCCTCAAGGTGCGAATGAGTAGGGTAGTGTGAGTGGCACTGGTTCTGTTACTGGAGGACAAATTGATAGTAAAAACATTTTAACAGTAGCATTCCTAAAGGTTCAAATGAGTAGGTTAGTTTGAGTGGCATTGGTTCTGGTACTGGAAGGCAAATTAATTGTTTGTAAAAGATACTTTAACAGTAGCGTTCCTAAATGTGCAAATGAGTAGGGTAGTTTGAGTGGCACTGGTTCTGTTACTGGAGGACAAATTGATAGTAAAAAATATTTTAACAGTAGCATTCTTAAAGGTTCAAATGAGTATGGTAGTTTGAGTGGCATTGGTTATGTTACTGGAAGACAAATTTGTAGTAAAAAATGTTGTCAGTAGCATTCCTAAATGTGCAGATGAGTAGGGTAGTTTGAGTGGCATTGGTTCTGTTAGGTGGAAGACAATTTTATAGTACAAAATATGTTAGCAGTACATACCTAAAGGTGTGGTTGGTCATCCCACCAGGCTTATGCGGCTCAGGTACCTAATGCCCCAGTCACACTATAGTTAATCGCATACTGCGTCTCCTTGCAACTGGGTCATAAAACAAATGTTTGTTACATCTCCGCATAGACTCTGTCGAGTTGCATTGAGTTTGCGACTAGTTGCGTCAGTTGCAGAGGAGTCGCTACTTACTATGTGTGCTCCGGTGCTCACTGGAGCACACGAAGCATCTGCTAGCAACTCAAAATATCTTACAAATAGATGCAGTCAGTTTGCTGATGTACGGCAACAATGCTGCGCTACTGCGCTCAGAGCTGAACATACCCAGCACAATTTTCATCTCAACTAGCAACTACACGACAGACTTCAACAGACCCATACTGTGCGGCATCATGCAGATTCGTACTGCTCTATACTGCGAACATTCGCAATAAAGTGCAGTACGGAAAACACACCTTTTCCTCCAGCTCCTAAAACTAGCCTAATTGCCGCATGTTTGCGAATGTACCGCGAACATGCTCAGCATGATGTAGTACTGTGAATGAGTCTGCGCGTGGGTCCCTCCGACGCGATCTCTACTGCGCCTGATTGCATCAGCTGCAAACAAGTCTCAACACCAACAGGGGCGCAGTTTTTGTACATCTCTGGTTCTCTATTTTTGCAACTGTGGCCATCTGACTGAAAACTTGTGCCGATAGTAGCAGTACATCGCAAAAAGTTCACAGTAGATCGCAAAACGGTCTGCATATATTGCATGCCCAGTCGCCGCTCAGGTTCCGACGGCGCTGCACACATTCGCCGTCGTTCGCCGATCGATGCAGCAAAATGCAGTACGATTTGTGAATAGTTGCACATTTTGGTTTGCAGGTCATTCACAGTCCAGCGCAGTACAATGCAGACTGACGCAACCAGGTAGCAGTACTGTCTTTGTCACACTCCAGCCCCCATTGTAGGTGGCACTAGTTGCAAGCAGTTGCATAGCATTTGCAATACCATGGGTTGCACTACAGTTGCATGCATGTTTTTTTGTAGTGTGACTGGGGTATGAGGAATCAGGGGTTGATACTGTGGATGTAGTCAAGTCTCATACAATGATGGCATCATAATTGCCATAGGCATATAAATAACAGCAGCTGTAAAGACTGCAGTCTTGCCACAATAATTTTATTGAATTTGTGCAAGGATACAACTGCAAACCTTGTTTAGGGTTAAAGGATTTTTGTGCATGTTTTGAGAAAGCTGAAATTTTATGAGGAATCATGACTCCAAGGAAAGTGTTTTCCTTACATTACTACCAACCAGTCACAACTCTGAAATAGAGTCAGGAAACCCAATCAGTTTTACGTAGCCCATGCAGCAGACTCTGTTTGCTCAGCCCCTCTTTAAGGCTTCCCAAGCCAATGTCTGCATTAGCAAAGAAGACTGCATTCCATTTTTGGACCCAAACTTGTTTTGTGCTCAAATTAAAGAAGACACTCACACAGTAATTGAAACACTTACCTCAGATTTGGATTCAATAAATTGGGAGATATAACCGGGTTCTTTGTATCAAATTTAGAACTCCTCTGGTGAAATGAACCAGGTGTTAAATCTCAAGGCTATGGTTAAAAAGTATCTAGTGCCTGCTTATTATACTGTAAGTTTTACATGAGGATATATGTAAAGTAGATTGTTCAGAAAGAGCTCACAAGTTACTGTGGGGTATTCAGCAACAGAAGATTGGTCATTGGCTAAGTAGATGGTACTTAGTTTCAGTTTCAGTTACAGTTTGTTTCCTTTCTTCTCATTACAAAAAATATACAGGAATCTTGGCTCAGTAGAGCATAATAATGTGAATTGCTTAAAGGTCTGTGGACTTGTAACCAAAACAGCTGTTACACTCAACAGTGTGAGATTATTGGTTCCCTGATAAAAAAAAAATCTGTCGGATTATTTGAATATCTTTTGCTGTTTTCAAGATACACCCCTTCAAAATTTGACCGTTTCTCAGTTACTCATTTGCTATGCGAAACTTGTGATGTGCAGTGTTGCACAGGGTCTGAATATCTTTTGTTTATCATATAGATATAAATTACCTGTTAATTACTTACTAGCTAGTTTCTGTTTAGGTTTTATGTGGATATTTTCAGAGTAGTTAATAGCTACTTTTAAAATAAACACTTCAGGGCATGCCAACATTACAACAGTCCTTGGAATGAAGTTAAACAAAAGATAACATACCACATATCTGTTCGGTCCCTCTGTCCATGTCAGAAATTTGTATATGTAGCTCATGTTCATTCATGATAGTACAAAAACAGTACTTGACTTGTAAAATGGTCAATATTGGTGGATTCTGATGGGAATTGCAGCTATTTATAAGGTTTTGAGTGCTTTTTACATCAAAGAGGCAGGTGTGACACCTGTACGTCTACAGACCTTTAACAATAAGTAATAAGAAAATGCAATACAACTCGTGTTTGCATGGGTTACCCAAAAACCTGGGTGCCCTCCCGCCACATTGCTATCCGGGTTTCGTTTCTTCTACCCGGTTCCAAAAATATAGTACATTAAAAAGTGCTTTGTTATTACATGCTGGAATTAAGATATAAACCTGTAGCAATACCTGTTACATTCACACAAAATCTGTCTTAGTTTCAACTGTGTGCTTTTTGAGTTCGACATGTCAATAGATCACGCTGTCATGTATTTTGTGCTTCTGTTTCACTAATTTGAGCGGCACGATACCCTTCCCCTAACAATCGTCGCCGTTCAAGCTCTACGGCCACAGCCTTTCGAAATTTCTCAGTACTTGCAATCTGCACATTATGTGCGGCGGATGCATGACATTCCCTGCAGACAAAACCACTTGTTGTTAATTGCATTGCAGCTCGCACTGTGTGTGTGTATAAATATGGACCACAGAAGTACAGTATCACAATAATCACCCCTGTATTGTGAGCATAGTGAAATCTCCCGTTTGAGTAATGCACGCACGCAATGTGCACCCAAAACAAAACTACACCTTTCAATTGGCTAATGAATTTGTATAGTCATTAGAAAGAACGTTCTATTTGTATTGCGGGGTAGACATATCCTCGTCCCTCCTTTGTTTCCCTGGTTTCTTGGAAGTTCGTCGTGCTGGCAGTGGACGGTGTAACTTTGTGGTGAGAATGCACTGCCGCTCGAAGGATAACTGATTAGACTCTCGGGAAAGTTAAGTCATTATAGTAAAACAAAGCAATGAGATGAGACAGAAAGCCACTTATGAAACAAATCGGAGGATATTTGACGGTCAATATTTTAGCAATGATTGAATGCAGTAATACAATGACTGAAAATGAGTAGAGGATGTGGTTTTCATAACTTTCAGCACTAACGAAGTCCCTCAAAGCTTAGTTTGCATTGATCTTTTGTCTCTCAATTTGATAAATTGCCAAGGATTTCTCAGCAGAAAATATACACTTCGTTCACTGTTTTCAAGTACACAAAAAATTATCAGAGGACCTGGCACAATTTGGTTCCATTACAAGGATTATCACTTTGCACTCACATTTTCAGCCTCAAAATTCATGTTCAATGGCTTCGAAAAAAAAAGAAAAAAGTCTAGTCTGGAACTATTTTGACTTAATCAACGATGAGAGATCTGGCCAACAAAAAGCACAATGTTCCCTATGTTCCTTACCCCTTGTATTTTCTGGAGGCAGTACTTCATCTCCTTTAAAACACTCTGACTGTTAAACATCCTAAAGCAATTGCCAAAGATAAGGAGATTCGGCCTCTGGATCTAGGGAAATGACCCAAACAAGTGTTGGGGACTTTTCCAAGTGCAAAGACTTTTGACCATGTTCTTCTCAGCGTAAAGGTGAAATTGCTGAGTTTTTGTGTGAGATAATGTACCAGGACTTGAGACTTATATCTATGTTTGGGTCTCACATCTTTCGGAAATTGCTGTTTTGTGGAACCAAGCTATTGCGTGCCAAGCAATGCAACTCTTTGGAAAAACCTTGTTTCACCCACAGAACACTTTACAAAACCAATTTAACGGGGGCTACGTGCATTTATACAATGATAGTCTACACTATCGTTTACTTTGTATCATTTACTTATGACTACGAGCCCAGTTCCAGCATTGTGTTTTTTGCTTTTCTAATTTTTGTAGTCTAGTCAAAAAAATGCCTTTACTCATTCCTATGAGTTTCACAAGTTTTTTGTATCATTTACCTGTATGATAGAGGTAGAAATGAGTATAGTTGGACTCGGAGGAAGTACAGTCAAAGAAGACGCGTAGTACAGCTGTTGTGTATTGTTTATTAACTTTTGTTTCGGTGGTTTTCGGGTACCCACTCTAAAATTATTTTGTGCACCCGGGTAGTACTTTTTACTACCCGTGCAAACACTAATACAACAATGGAGCACATTGATGTAGGTAACATAGCAATCCCAGTAATGACAGAACTGTGGTGGTGAGAAGGGAGAGGAAACAAGAAGAAAGAAAACTTTGTAGTCTGGTTCCTACAAGTACATAAGAGACAGGTGTTGGGATTGGTGGATTGTCTAAACGTAAACTTTGTTGTTAACTTGGATTATTTGTAACAAAGACCCATTAAGACAGGATTATTGAGCTGAGTCTGTTACAAGTGTTTGCTTCTTGTTAACATTTTTCTCAGCATTGCACCCACAGTGTTGAATATTTTTCAACATTCATTTCTTGTTATGTTACAGTATTAGTTACATTTGTGATTAGTATCTCTAATGCATGTTAGATACATGTGACTTAAAAGTTAATTATTAGGACAACATTAGGACATAGGTATCCTAGTTAAATGTCAGTATTGGCTTCAGTCTGTTATAAATCATGTACCAAGCTTCTCTGTGTAATACATGATAAGTGCTTCCTTGGCATGAGGTAACGTCTCATTAGCTGAAGTTCACAAGAACTGTTTCGTCAACCCTCTTTTCAGCTTTTTGGTTTCTTCCAAAATGATTGCTATTGTGATTTATATGTTTTGTGTAGCTAGAAGTACGGTACCACTATGGTGGTACTGGCAAAGTTTTAATTGTACGATAAATCTTCAAGTGTCAGCAATGATATATTCCCAACAGTGTAGGAGCTTAGAGTTAAATTTACAATGCCCTTTGTGGACAATATAGGGGCTTGGAATGAAATTTACAATACCTTTTCTGCTGGCTTTTAAACCTTCCACCTTTTTATCCAATTACAGTAAAATATACAGTGCTAATAGGGGAGGTGGTAGGGGGTGAGGAATGTATTTGTATACAACCTCTGTTAGTTGTGTTAACCTTCCTCCCTTCCTTTTTACAGAAACCAATTTATGTAGTGCTGAGTGGGGATGCTGGAGTGGGTATGGGTAGAGAGCTTACATACATATTTTGTATACATCATGCATATGGATGTAAGTAAATGCCTGCATATCTACTATATGCATAGTTGTGGGTATATCTAAGATTGAACTGTGTGTGAGTCTCTAGATGCTGTAATAATCCCCAGGCATCACCAATGTCAATAAGGACTTGCTCATTCATGAATTGATCCCCAGACCCTTCACCAAGTTATTAGAGTACCATGTCTCACGCTTTCTAATTCCTTTTCAGGAACCAATTTATATAATAACTGAACTCATGTGCAACGGAAGTCTCCTTGATTATCTGAGGGAAGGCGATGGTCGCCACCTTGGCCTGCGGCACTTGATTGACATGGGTGCACAGGTAAATGAAACAGTCATGGAGTGAAATGTTGAAGAATTTGAATTAGCAACCAAGGAATACATTAAATTTGTATGAAGGGTTTTGATCATAATGGCGAACTTGAGCAGAGTGAAAAACTAAACAATGGCTGAGATTGTTGATTTATTTCAGTTCGTTTGACTCATGGCTCACTTGAAACATGGCAGTGCTGCTTTGTTGAATTGTATGCAGATTTGAGCAATGCTATTGGTCATCCCAGAAAGGTATTGATCATATTACGGTACTGGTGACATTATGGAAATTGTTTTCATTTACATGTCACCAGTTAACCACAGTGGACAAGTTTTGCTGCATTTTGTCACCCTGTCGGCTTAACTTATTATAAAGGTATATTGCATAGGATGAACAGTTGAGAAGTTATGTAAAGAGAAAAGTTCTGTAACTTGTGGTTCATTTTATAAAAAGGAGGCTGCTTTCTCAAGCTCTTCAAAGTTTTTATTTCCAATAACATTCTGACCCCTCTATAAAATTAAGTTCTTCCAGTTGCCAATGTTCTCAACGCTTTCAGTACTGACTTCTATAACTTACCAGGCCTACCTGCTTTCATGACCCATTGCTTCTCTGACAAGTCCTGTAGAGTTAATGAATCATCCCACTGTTATTATAAACCCTCTGACAATTTCCTCAAACTGCAGGATGCTGCTTCTGTAATAGTCACTCTAGTCCCTTCTCCAAAATCGACCTCCTACAATAATGTTACCATTACTTGTTCCCTGGAAAAATTTCTAGGTAATTTGAAGGTTGGTTCATAATTTGATTCATAATTTTAAAAGCACCAAAAAGTAGAAAAATGAAGTGTTTATTTTATAATAGCATGAGTAAGTGACTCACACAGCTATTTTCAAGAATGTTGCCTTCTTCCAGCTTCTAATCAGTGAGATCAATTATTGTTGAGGAAGTAACTTAGTTGGGACTATTGAGGAAAAGACCAATGATCTTCAGATATCCATGAAATGTCATTATACTTCCTTTTCCCCTTTAATGTTAACTCAGGTCTTGTTTGATGAAAAAATATTTCTGTAGATAGCATTGCTTTTGAAGGATGCAGGAAGGGGGTTTCTCTTTTCTTATGTCTGTAGTGATTGCTAAAACAAACTGTTATGATAAACTCTCCCTTAATTGTTAAATTGTAATTGTTTCTTGCCCTGGTATTGTTTAATGGAATACAACAACTGATTGCATCTATCAAGTGTGCCAGACTACGTAAACTAGTATCACTGATACCATCTCTCTTCTATGATTGTTTCCTTGTGTTTGTTATTCCACTATATCCTCGTAGTGAACCCGGCATGCAGTAAATACCAGTAATAGCTTCAAAGAAGTGGTATGTAAAATACCAAATCACTCACCATGTAAAACTACTTTAACTTTGTAATATTTGAGAATTTTGCAAAGTTTGCAATGTTTTCATAATTTTTCTCTTAGCCAAAGAGTCTGTATTTAGTACGAGGTACCAGACACCTTCTATTTCCATTCCAAAGTTTCACAATGCTGTTTTTTACTCGCTCCGATTTATAGATTGCCCAGGGTATGAGTTTCCTGGAAAAGAAGGGATTTGTGCACAGAGATTTGGCAGCGAGAAATGTTCTAGTTGGTGAAAACAACATGGTGAAAGTTGCAGACTTTGGACTTGCTAAATTAGTAAAAGATGACCATTACCTTGCCAGAAAAGGTACAGTTTTATTACATTTACATTTGTTGTATTTTGCCATGAAGACACTTGTGCTGTTAGGGTCACACTTTCACTTTCAATTTAAATTCCTGCATTTAAAGAGAGTAAGCAGTCACCCTTACTTTCTTTTGACATATCAACTTAACCTATTATTTTTCTTATAAGTATCTTTCATAGTGTTTTGGAACAAAAGTATGCCATACTCAAGGTAAACCAAGGGTTTATCCTACATGAATTTAACAAGTCAGGTGCATAAATGTTGCATGATTCAAAAGAGCAGTTCATGAACTAGGCTACCAGGGTATACCACTTCAGTCTGGAATGAGTGCATTTTCCCTTTAAGGTGTAAATACCATACTTCCTTATTACATGCTGTTCGCTTAAATAGCCATAAAAATGTCAGTAACCTTGAGCCAGTGATATAAATAAAATATTTGTGTGTCATCAATTCTTCTTGTACTAGGTACTAAATTTCCAGTGAAGTGGACAGCCCCTGAGTCTGTGTTGTATGGTACATTTAGCACCAAGTCTGATGTCTGGTCCTTTGGCATCCTCCTGACAGAGCTGGTCACAAAGGGTAAAACCCCTTATCCTGGTAAGACTTCATTTTCCATAGAAGATGGTAGCTATGGCTAAAGGCCCATATGCCAGTAACCGCTGAAAAGTTAGGATGATAACACTTCTTTGACCCACCTCATATTTTCGGAAAAAGAAAAAAAATACTCAGCAAAACAGCCCAAATTTACCCTGAATAATTTATTGTTCAGTGTACCCTGCCTCCGTTGTGATAGCAATCACTACACTAACACTTGGAACCACACATTGAATTCAATTACATGTGAGATGCTAACAGTCATGGTTGTATTCTGCTGATAGGACCGACCCCAAGGAGTGAGGTTAGTGGCTCCTGTCATCTGTGAAAGCACTGGCACTAAATATGCTGAAGCTACAACGCCGTCCCCATGTCATCCTTTTTTGCGCGGGTTTGACTTACTACTATAGTCTTTTCTGGCTAGCAGACTGGTGAAATGTTAAGCTACTGGGCATGCTAAAAATCCTTCACTTGCATTTCTTAATGTTGAATTACCAATGAAGTGGGAGATACCAATAGTGAACTTGTCCATGTTATACTACAGCTGCAACACTATGTTTGATCATTAGTACGTACATGTAGAGTGTTGCTGTGCTGTTTAAGTTCATTTGTTACACATATGTTGTAGTGCATCCCCATTGCTCTTACATTGTGCTCCAACTAAGTTTTATCATGAGTTAATTGCAGCAGTGTGTAAAAGTACGCCTCCACTTTACTGTGTGATACCATTTTCAGAATAGAACATTGAAAAGTCTGAATGCAAATTTGATACACAGGCTTGAAAATACATTCATCTCTTTTGAGTGTATTTTGCCAGTCCTAAGAACAAGTGCCCACAGAACCTACTTGTAAGATACTTTACTGACCTGGCACCAGAAAGCTTACAGGTATTGGATCTCTCCCAGCTACCAGAAAAGTTAAACCTCATTTTACCCAGCCACACTTTTTCCATTCCTCATGACTGTTTCTCCTTACTGAGATTATTGAACACATTGGATTTAAAGCATTCACCTGAACTGCTAAGTTAGTTATTGAATTCTAAGATGACTGGTGTTCACAGTTTTGGTGGGAGGTATACTGAAAATCCAACAGCTTTATGTAAGGGTTATTACTAATATTATAATTGATGGGCTGGTTTGTTGATGGGGTACACGATGGTTGTACAGAATTTGTGGTCTCCTCAGCGTCATTTTTAAACATATAAGCTAAATTCAGCAAATTTGCGCTTATTTTTCTAGTGTCATTGGTGATGAGCACAGGAGATGATTGCTTTGATTAGAAGAAAATGAAATTCAAATAGCATAGATGTATGTTTATGCAAATTGGCGTGACTGTATTGTCAGTCTATTTCGCTCCTCATCACCTCCTATTTACATATGTAATTCCCCAACTTGCCTGCAAGTTTTCATTTTGTTTCTTGTTTTGTTTGTTTCATTAATATCATTTTCTACAACGTTAAAGGCATTGTCTTGTAACATTTTGTAGGGGTCTTATTCAGTACTTGCCAAAACTACATGCCTAACGCAAAATAACTCTTTTTGAATGTTGGCTACTTTTGTCAAGAAATTCCTCCAGGTTTCCTTAAGGTCACAGAATGTGATTACAAGTGGTGCGCAAATTGCCTCAGATCCTGTTTGTTATTCTTTATAATTTGACACCTTGTTTTTCCTTGAAATTTGACACTGTTGGAATGTTTGGATATTTTTGTATTCATACTTAGTCTGCAAACTATTCCATACTTGAGGTATAACAAACAAAATTATGAAGTATTACATAGGGTGGAATCAACAGTATAAAGAAATACAAACGGTATGTCTGATCAGTTTGCACAAGTGGTATTACAGATTTCCCATCATGCATCGCAGGATCTGAAAAAAAAGTGTAACTTCAAAAATTTGTATCTTCCAAATGCAACATGCTATCAAGATGGGTTTTTCACTGCCTGATACAGAAAATTTTACTTAATGTTTGGAAAACATCACTTTGATCACCAGAATTTACTTTTAACAGTACAGGTGAACAAATAACAGTCATAACTTGGAGTATAAGGAAGTGAAACTAAAAGACGTGGGGGGAAGTCAAGGAGATTCATTCCCTGCAAACTCAGAAAAACTGAATCTGAAATTTTGCCACCTCTAGCTATCCGTTATTGAGAATTCTGCATTCTGATTGGTTAAACACTGACCTCTTATTCCACAACACACAGTCAGTATACATAAAAACTGATAAAAATAAAGTTTTGCACACATCTTCGGTGGTAGAAAAGGAATAAACCACATTTGTCACATATTACTGTGTCATGATCCGGCTCGACTCCATATTTGGCAAAATAACAGACTCCGCTTCGCTTTGTTCGTTATTTTGCCAGATTTGGAGTCTTGACGGTTTACTGTATTCACAAATAATAGCCTGCCAAATGCGATATTTTCCTTTAGTAAATAGGAAAGAAAACTGGAGAATGACGTGAAAGCAAAATTGTCAAAACAGCACAAACTAGTAGAAGTTCTGATCCGTACCTTAACAAGCCCTGTTTTAGCACTTGACCCTTACCCGACACTTCTACCTCTACTGCACCCAGCTTCCTGCACTAAGATTGCGCTGCAAGCAAGATTATTTTTTGTAGGATAGTGTGGCGAAAGTTACGAATTATTCATGTATAACGCAGTTTGAGTGGATTGGTTAGATGATACTTTTAACTAAAACTGGCAAGCTGAAACTGGATCTGCTAGTGAGTGACCATGGTGGTACAAATTGCCTGTGTGTGTACAGTAGTCTATGCACATCCAGCAGGATATACGTTCCCGTATCCTTCTCCATGTCTATGCATGATACTATGGCCGAGGTAGTACTTTCATGGTCTGTGTGTACAAAAGATCTCAGTGTACAAACTACATACACAGTGTAAAGCCTATTCAGTGTCACATTTCAAATGAGAAGGGAGGTTAAAGGGCCACTGGGAATTGGCATAAAACTGTAGCTTAGTTGCTAATCACAGATATGCTTTTACTATAAGGGTGACAGCATAAACACTAACATGTGAACTGAGAACTTCAGAGTGATGCAATTTGCAGTGCATGACCATGCTCTTTCCCTGTGGGTGGGGGATTGATAGAACTGGGTGCTATATGGGCTTGTAACCAAAGTAATATCACTGTCATTTGGGGAGCATACATCACTGGGAGAGTGATTCACCTCTGACTTAACCCTTACCACCAAACGGTTACAAGAAAATAATTGGAGCTTTAACTTTTCCCTCCACCCATTGAGTAGCGTCAGGCTGAATTTTTCCCTATACAGTACATGGCCCATGGAAAGTATACACTCCAAGTGGTGGGATTGAAAGGATGAGGGAAGAGGGGCGGGGCACAACTGCCACCATATTACACCTATAAATTAAAAGAAATAACTTCACGTTCTCCATGTTTTCCATACCGGTTTCACAGACATCAAAGCCTGCCACTGGTCAATGCCCAGCGAAACTAGTGAAAATTCACTTGGGGGACACTGGGGATGTTTGCTGAGTTGGTATGTTACAGTAATTGAATCTTTCCCTGACACCAAGGATTCAGTACTGACCCATGCAAAACAGTTGACAGTTCATAGTCTCAGTGTCATCAGTTGTGCATGTAGGCCTGACCGACTGCATGGTCAAGTGGTTAGAGCATCCGACTAGCAGCTGGAAGGTCTGGGGTTCAACTCCTGGCTGGGTCATATACCAAAGACTTTAAAAATGGAACCTACTGCCATTGTGCTTGGTACTCAGCATAAGTAATGGAGTAGGGAAAACAAGCCAGTGAGCCACAACTGAAAAAAAGGCTGTGGCCGGCCTGACTTAAACCAGTTGGTTAGAAACTGAGCCATGAAACCTCATCTAACTCACCCTATCACATCAAGTTGCGATTAACTCTATAGTGTACTATACTGTATCCTACTTTGTGGCCAATATTCATACCATAGCCTACTTGTACAGGTAAAGAATTCAAGAAGTGGAGCTGCTACAGTGGTACTGTGTGTCAGGGAGTTGTTATGAAGTATGGAAGTGATGTAGGATGACCCTATGAGTAATAATGACCAAAGACACCAATAACATGAATAATTCATATTTTTCCCCTCGCTATCCTGGGAAAAAATTTTGCGTGCTGTAAGGTTAATGCATGTAGAGTTTACACTTGCTTGTAATGAGGAATGTTAACAAGGAAGGACACATTTTTGTGACAAGACAACCTAAACATGTCGTGGCCGTGAAGGAGACAAACCCATAGAACAATGATTTGCAGTGTGGGAAAAGATCTCTTCTAAAAGAGTAACAGAAAATTGAGAAGGTAAAATGTTGATGTCATGATTAAAGGGAAACATTTTGTTGTTGTAAATTCTGAAATTCAAAGTGTAAATTGCTATATCGTACATAACTTAAAATCACAAATTAGTGGTAAGTAATTTGGGGTTAAACTTCTGCTAGTAAAGCATAAAAAAATGACCATTTTGGCATAAAAGGCAAATGCTGTTATGAATGTTGTATCTTTTGAGGATTTTAAAGGTTTATGTGAGCAAAAAATGTTTCAAGCTACAAAGCAGTGCATTTGCTTCTAGGAGATCCTTATGTCATAAAACTAAAGTATAAGCCCAGCTACCTTATTTTGACAAAGTAACCAGCTTTCTTGTTTTGACACAGTAATCCAGCTGTCATATTTTGAATTGCCTGTCATTCTGAATCTATAAATCGTAGTTTTAGAGGTATGAATATTTAATGCACCTGAAATGAAAATTTTCCCATCAGTGTTACTTTTCAACTTTTTTTCCAGGTATGACCAACCATGAGGTCATCGAGCAGTGTGTCCACAGAGGTTACAGAATGCCTAAGCCCATGCATTGTCCTGATTCCTTGTATAGGTTCATGCTGAAATGTTGGAACAAGGATCCAATGGAGAGACCAACCTTTGAATTCCTTCACAGCTTCTTGGATGACTATTTTGTGGCAGAGGAACCCGATTACAAAGATCCAGATGGATTTTAATCAGTTCTTCTTAGCATGGTTGGGGTGAACTTTGATGTATGGTTGAATGCCAAATGTGGTGTTTCAGTTGATTTGTTATGGTCAAAGTGTGTAAGGGAATGGTAAGATCTTTAATAATGAATTTAAATAGAGAAATTGCCGCTTCACCAAAGCTGATTCCTTTTATGTTGATTACTTTGACAAAATGTCAAGCATTATAGATGGAACAACATATTCAGCTTAAATTACAGCCTTTTCCACATTATGGAAAGTTAAAGAAATGCAAACAAGTGTTGTTTCTACCATGTTTTGCTGCAGTCTGTTGTCCTACAGAAAACCTAATGAATGATTGGAATAAAAATGCTTTAATCTAAAGGTGGACTTGGGAGTTTTGTCTAATCTAATAGTTGATTGGATGGAAAGTGCCACTGGATTTTACTAATTTCACTTTTTATCATTTTATCGTAAATTAAGTTTCAATTCAGAGCAGCTCTGATTTTAAAAATCCCCCTGTTAACTTAGTTTATGCTTAAAAAGTGTATTTTTTATTACCCAGAGAGTCTCATACGTACAGTCACCTGTATATTATGATGTTAGCTAAATTTAAGATTTAATAATAGTTAACTGGTATTTAGACACCAATATATACCTATTCGTCAGGAAGGCAGAGCCTAATACTAAACAGCATGTAAGCAGTTTAGAATGACCAGCCTCAAGTGCAGCGCACAGTATGCCTAGTATTCTTGTAAATACTAGAAATTCATGCAATTATTAAACTAACACTAATTTTGATGCACTTGTCAATCATTTGACTTGCCATAGCAACCCATGACAGTGTGCATGAAGCAATGAGGTGTGGGATTACATTGTTTGCACTGACAGTCCCTTTATTCATATAAGTGATGCACAATGTGTATGTTAAATGGACATGCAATTAGCAAATTGACCAACAGTATGAATTCACTATGGTACTGAATGTAAGGATTGACCCACAGTGACCCTCCTTTTGTGAACAAAAGTGACTGACATCTGAGGGAAATTGACTTACATGTAAGTCCCTCTAGCCAATAACCATTTGGTGCAGTGAACCACATGTAAGTCAAATTGTCATTTGTCAATGACCCATCTTTGACTGATCACGTTCAGGGTTGCAGGGCTGAGTCATTCATATAGTATGAGTCCATTATGTGCATGGGACTTGAAAGCTGGGTACGTAGTAGGATAGAAAAGGTACTCTGTCTAAGTGGTTTTCTGATGGGCTCCAAGTGAATTGTATGCATAGAAAGTTGTCTCTAGATGACAGGGTTTTACATTGTGTTTTTACTGCTTTGCCATATTCTTTCAATCCATATGCAAATACTGCCACCATTATATGTTACTTTCCATATCTCCAACTCTGCTAGTCATTACGTAAATTATTCTGTGGGAAACTTTGGTAAAATCTTCCAGATGGAAGGATTATTCTGAGGGTTGTAAAGAACATGAAAATTTCACCAAGAAATAAGGGCTTAGGCTGCGTATAAACCTGATTTGGGGTATTCGAGGTACGATGGCATAGAAGGGTCTCTTTTCCCAAAAAGGTCGAGTAAAGCATGGGTAGATTGTCATCAGTTTTAATTTCTTTCAGAAGCATACATGTGCAAACGAGAAGTACGTAGAAGTGCAACACAGCATATACATGTACTACTCATCTGTGTACCATTCCCCATTTGGATCATGGAGTTATTACCTTTTTCACCTCTTAAGGTTACACTCAATCTTTCATATGAAGCAGAAGTTTGAAAATTGACTTAAGTTTTCCACTTATGTAATTATTATGGCAATTGCGCTAGGTAGACAAAAGCTAGTGTGAAGTAATTTTCTATGTTTATATGAACCATGAAGGATGTCTTTCTACTTGTAAAATTGGAAGCTGCTCAAAGTCATGGTAACAGTATCTTTTTGCTCATTCCATTAGAATTTCAGAAATGTATTTTCCTCAATTGTAGGATTACAGACAACTCCTTTCTCTCTAGTATCATGTAAACACAAGAAAGAAACGTTACAAACTAATAATTGCCACATAAAGGCATACCTTTTAACACTTTGTGGCATCATTGGTATGGTTCGCCATAAACTAAAAACTTTGTTTTGGATGGAAAGCATTCTTAAAATGCTTTCAAAGCTAGCCGCCTTATACTCACTATTAAAAGCATTAATTCTTCCGCCGTGCTCTTTCATGATTTGGTAGTGCTTTTAATACTTACAGAAATGCCAAATGTTCCAATGAAGGAAGAAGTATGCCACCTTTTTGAGCTGTAAGTTTGCTTATTGTGATTTCTTTATGTCACATTCTGACTTTCATCAAGGGAAGGTACAACATCACATGCAAGTTTTGTTTTTTTTTTTTATTTTTTGTACCTTTGTTGTCACCTTTCTGGCATACTGACAAAAAGGCAAACCCTGTGCTTGGCATAGTGACAAGTCTGATACTTGTACGCAATTTAACATTTGTCACTACGCTAAACACACAATATTCTTCCCATCTATCAGTGCGCCTACAAGGAGACATTTGATATATGCCTGTGATAGCAAAATTTGCCATGAGGTCTTAGTGGTGTTACTCTTGTTTGTAATTCCAACTCGTGTCTCTTGGTCTTTTATTTCAATGAAAACAAGATTTTAGTACAGTTGTAGTTACTTTGTTCCTATTCCCACTATAAATAAGAAATGGAATAATAATTCAAGTGCCTATAAAATGTAAATTTTTCAAGGATAAAAGTACAGTATAATTACACTGGGCTTTCTGTGCCTTTAATCATCAGAATATATTTTGTAACAGAAGTATAGTTTGTTGCTTTTTCAGTAAATAGAAATTTAGATGTCAGAATGTACCCAGTGAAAACATGTCAGCTGTAGCTTTTATTTCTTTCGTCCTTTCTTCTTGTTTTATGTCACACTTCTATTTCCCCCTGATTGTTATGTTAATATAAGTTTTGACTAGCACAAGTAGTGAATTGAGATTTGTTTTTCGATCAGGTCAACAAAAAGTGGGCTTTCAGATAGTAGAGATAATTTCAGTGAAATATGTGTGTGTAGACATTTGACGATTTAACAAGTAAAACATGCCTAATATTTCCAGGATCTAGATATGTACAGTAGAAAACTCTGTATGTAATATAAATTTTAAAAATATTAATTTTTAAAGATGTAGCTGCTGTTTGAAATATTATGTATTAAATCTAGATTATTTTGCAAAATGAACCAAATCATTCCTCTTATGACCAACATTGTCTTTTTAACAGTGAGATAAAGAGAGTGGGTGATTACAAGGCTTTCAGCTATGCAAGAACATAAAGATGTTAAATTTTTAGTAGCTTTTCAAGATGTTTCATAGAATTCTTTTTCATGTCGTATCTATGTTTCACTGCCCAGATGGAGTTCATTTTTCCTTAGACCATGCCAGTGCCTCTAGAACAATCATAGAACCAAATTTTTTTTTTTGCTTTTGTCTCCTCCTTTCAGTGATTTCCTTTACATACTGTCAACCATCATACCATTATATTTTTAGGACTCTGTAACTTGTTAAATGATAATTTGCATGAAGATATGGGAAGAAGCAACTCTGGTTTTTGTGGCCTGGTACATTAGTTGATATTTTCTTAAGAAATATCTGAGATTTGCACCTCAGACTCTGCACTTGTAGACAACTTGTTAAGTGTGGAATTAACATCTGACAGGGTGCTTCCTGAAAGTTTCAAGTAATTACATTTTTGCCTTTGGTGCTCTACTTGAAGAACAAACACATATATCCCAAACCAGTCACACAGATTTGGAGGAATCTTTCAGGAATTTTAGGAGAAATATATATATATATATATATATATATATATATATATATATATATATTCCACTAGATCGAACATTAGGGGGAAATTTGTATATCACAACAACGTTAAGGGGAAAGAAAAACAATAAAATACATAAGCATATATTTCGCCTTTAAGTAAAATGGTATACATGTACGTAAATTCAATGGCCCCTCAGCCATACGTGTTAACACATAGGTGTCCGTAATTTGGTCAACATTGAAGTAATTGCGTATATTTCGTGTTGCTATTTGGAATTTACCATACAGTTACGTATTCCCATAGAAATAGTGTGTGAAAACGTTAGGGGGAAAGCAAATTTTCCCCCTAACGGCAATTTCCCCCTAACGTTGATTTTTTCAGCAAAAATTTCCCCCTATTCCACAATTAGGTATATATATATATATATATATATATATATATATATATATATATATATATATATATATATATATATATATATATATATATATATATATATATATATATATATATATATATATAACGCTAAAACCCACGGTAGGGGAAAAATTTTAGAGGGCGCTAGACGCCCTTTCGTAAAGGCCAAAAAAAAAAAATAAAATTCATAAGGTTATATTTCGCCATTTTGGAGAATTTGAAAAAAAGATATACATCAACGTTATTTCAATGGCCCACCAATTGTACGTGTTAACAGATACGTGTACGTAAATTGGTCAACATTGAAGTAATGGCATATAGATTATGTAGTGAAAAGGCCATTACCATCCGTTTACGTATTCCTATAGAAAAAGCGTGTAGTTTCGTTAAGTCGACCTGATTTTTTCCCCTTATAGACGATTTTCCCCTTATAGGCGGGTTTTTTCATACGATATTTCCCCTTAATCCCAATTAGCAAAATATATATATATATATATATATATATATATATATATATATATATATATATATATATATATATATATATATATACATACATCATATATATACACATCAGACTTCCGCGAGGTTTCGTCACATGATTTTGGGATTAGCTTTCTTGTGTTGCGTATTGCTGTAAAGGAAAATTTAAATTTATGGTGTGAATATTAACTAGGAATATTCAGTAGATGTTTTGTTTATTAATACTTGTATCTGCCCCTTTTTCAAAAAGGGGTATTGATGTATTTATTCCGGCAAAAAGCTGCTCGCTACTGGCAATGATGGATGTGAAGTGAAGATTATTTTGCAATATGATGTTGAATCCTTAATAAGTTTCTTTTCCGTAAAGATACTGCCCTGATATCGTGTATGTAATCTCTATAGGGGAAGGGGGAGAAGGGGGCATTAATGGGGGCTTCCAAGAAGGAAGTGCCTCTGAGGGGCAGGGAATATGTAAGACTTTCTTTTCACTGTACATGGCTGCTTCCTGCTAGTGATTAGGAAAGGTTTGGGGTGAATGTCGCCAAGCCTCAACATTTGTCCCAAAGTTGTACTCGGGATAGTAGGACGACATTCTCAGTCCCACTCAGCCAGCTGTAAAATGGTCACTTTCTCAGTCTCTATGGACATCAGTTTTATCATTGGGAATTTCCCATATCCTGTTGAGTCTGTAGTATGTATGTAGGCGGACGCCTCCTGATTTTTCCTTTTTTTTCTGGGAAATGGTGTTACTGATGTACTTAAATAGAATGATTATCACAATAAACAATTTCATATGGGGAATAATGTTAAAATAATCCTCGGTAAGTGGTTGCTCTTTGTAAAGACTTTTGTCAAATATTTGTTTTCCGAGAGTTTTTCATACGAACCTGTAAATTACGTACAAAAAATCTTATAAGCTTATGTCATTTGCTTCTATTATGTTACACTTTTGCCAAAATATTTTTTATGTAAGATTGTCACTAATCATTTTTTTTTAAATAGGTGGAAAAAGACAGATGAGTTTTCAATATATTACAAAACATTTACAAATTCCAGATTTTCGTTATTTTTTTGCAAGTTTTGTTGAATGTTGGGTTGAAGATGGTTCACTTTTAGGACCGTGATTAACCTATTTTCAAAGCTGGGTTTGGGTGAACATCATCGATTAGTCTTGTTAATTGGCAAATCCATACAGTGGATTATAAGGAAATGCTTTCCAGGAGCTATATATTTTTACTTTCTTTCCCCATCCCCCTCCTGTAATAGACTAATGTATAATCCTATATTCTAGCATCATCCTTTAAGATGGAGAGGGATTTCGTAACTTCGCTCGGCACCACCGACCACAGCTGAGCTGAACGTAGACCTAAGGCTGACAAAGCCACAGCCTCGATGATTCCAAGGCACACATTTCCCTCAGCATTTTATGTTTGTGGTCTAAAAACAGGCACAAAATTGGCGTGCTCGTCTTGTGAAGTTCGTAAATACTAATCAAACGTAAGATAACCAATACGATCTAAGTAAAACCTGCGAACCTGTCATCGACTAGAAAGAGGGGACCGAGAGGAGAAGGGCACAAGGAGGTTAAACACATGAACTAGGGAAAATGTCTGTCCTTCCTCGACCCCACCCTTGTTGACGACACCATTGTCAACGTTTGTCCAAGTAACTGAGGTATTTGTGGTTTGCTCCTAATGCCATTTGGAGGTAGGCCTACAGTCAGCTCATTGTAATGCCCAGAACATCAAAATATTTCACACTTTTCTTTGGCTTTGCTCCTGTACCCCACTAGGGTCCTAAGGCGCAACTCTGGACCTCGCGTCCCCTGAACAGCGTTTCGTATCCCACACTGGTAGATTGGCACGTGAAATTCCCTGCATGATAAAGTCCAGACTTTGCACTTGACAAACCCTCTTACGAAAGCGGATCGTCGCCCTGAATGTCACTACAATCACCCTTTCGGAGTGGGAATGCTCCTGAAGAGGTCCTGATTCGGCCCCTAATTACATCAAAAGCACACAAAACAGCAGCAATACAACAAAGTAAGGATACAAGTAAGAAAAAAGGATAAGGTTGAAGTGTAACATTTAACTACAAAATTGTTTAAAAAGTTACATATGCATAAAAAGTCGAAAATAAAAGAAAAGTATTGCCTAGTCAAAAGAGAGGACTGCTCAGTAAGATTGATATCAGTTTGTAAGCACATACTGAAGAATAAAAGTTGCACATTTAGTTTTGAAGCATCTGACTGGACAGAATGGTAGGTTTGGATATCGTGAAGGAGATTGTTCCATTGACTACCAAATGAAAGTTGTCACTTTCGTCTTAAAGTGGCCTGGACTAAGTATCGGGTCATTTTACAATGTAACTACCATGAAAGTCACCTATTAAAATTTCCGAATTACACCCTGCGAAGGAATATTCCATCCCATGGGACTTTTTTCAAAAGATAATGGAGGGGGGGGGGGGGGGTGAACCATGCAACTACCCAGTTTTGACATTGAAGGCAAGTTTGACTGGTGTAAAAAACAATATTCACATTGAAAATTGTAACCCCAACCTCCTTCTCCTCACCCGTCCGTTTTGACGGCCCTGACATTTGACTTTGGGTTGAGTGAAGAGATCTGAGTGAATTTGGTAAAAAAATGAGACCTAGCTAACTTGAGTCGATATGGTCATGGCATGTAATTAATTGAAAGCTCAATGAAAATGGCCAGCCTGTCTACTTTCATGTGAATGGTAGCTTACAGGCTGGCAAAAACTTCTGTGCAATGTACCAGTTAAGTTTTGTGATTTAATGACGTACTGTGAGACAATGGAAACTTGTTTGAAGGTGCTACTCTTAAAAGTAGCACGACACTATTTGAAAGTTAATATTCATTCTCCCAAGAGTCTAGCCTTTAAATTGTGGTACCTACAAGAATACTTTATAAAATGCTGAGGGAAATGTGTGCCTTGGGATCATCGAGGCCAGCCAATTTTCATAGCATGTACAGTAAGTACTGTACATGGTGGAATACCGTTTCCAGTTTTAAACTATACCATGTTATAATTTTGTAACACGACAAACGTTCAAATATCACCAATTTCCCCCTAACCCTAACACTAAGAATAACCCTAACCCTCAAAAGATTCTGTTAATTTTAAAAGAGGAATCGATCCCAGAACCCTGAAAATCATGGTATCATGCCTCCTTTCTTGACCACTGTACCATGCGGAGAACTCGACAGCCGTTCTCCTAAATTAATTACTTATCTGTAAGTCACTCAACCGTATCGTACCATTAACAGTTCTCGTAACACATGTTACAGTTTCTGTAACACAGATCAGTTTAAACTGGACATGCTATGTGTATTGGGTTAACACAGATCAGTTTAAACTGGACATGCTATGTGTATTGGGTATCGAGGCTGTGGCTTTGTCAGTCTTAGGGATACGTTCAGCTCAGCTGTGGTCGGTGGTGCCGAGCGAAGTTACGACATCCCTCTCCAACTTAAAGGACGATGGTAGAATATAGGATAACCTGGAGTATGGATGGTGTGTAAAATGAGAGGATTGGATGATAATTAGCCTGGGACTTCATGAATAAAATGGTAGGTTCAGATACAGGAACCAACCGGGGTTGTTATCTGAGACTCGCAGTCGACGAGCAATGCATATTTAATACACTACAAAAAATGACCACTGCACGCTACACGTAAAGAGAAGAATAGTTACTTTTAGTGGAAAAGATTTCTCTTAACCCCCTAAACTTAATAGCACGCAACACTGACAATGCGAGTACTTTCCATTCGGTAATCCTCCCAGTGTTCCCCCAAGCTCGGCTTCCAGTAGATTTTCTCAGAAGAGGTTAACAAATACCCTAGGGAGCCATTTTTTTTTTATTGAAACTGTAACTACGAGATGATGCGTAGCCTACATTAAGTCGAATCGGTTTTGCTGTCAAAAAGAACACTTTCAAAAAATGAAAAATGAAAACACACACACACACAGTTCGGAAGCAACTGCAATTAAAAGGAAACTATGAAGGGGCGTACTTCTAACAGTGTCGATTCCAGTGAGGCACTATCATCAATAGTGATCCAATCAGGCAAATTATGAAAAAAAAACCTCGTAATCGTAAAATGATCCTTTCAGCTGCAAAAGAGATGAAAAAGAAAGAATAACAGCATCAAAACCGTTGTTGTTTAATATTAAAGTTTAACAATAGGGAAGGTGAGACAAGAAAACGACAACACAACAGGAAAACACACGTTATCCAGTGGTGAACCAGTTGCGTCAAACCGAAGGTAAATACTTTCCACTTGACCTAAGTACGAGAAGTACAGTACCTTTATGGCAGTACTGATGTAGTGTGCAAATGCAAAGAGAAGCCCCTGCTGAGTTTTCTGAAAGTTTCTGTCAGATTTACTTGCATACGTAGCCACAGTCACTTCTCGTAGTTGTATTGTAAAGGACACACCGTTACAGACTACCTCCTTTCCAAGTTTTTCAAAATGAATTTTATCCTTTGAACGCTGTATTTCTAAATTTACACATCAGAGATACGAAACTAGTCTGGTCACTACCTCCCTTGTTTGATGTCCCAACGATCTGGTAGGAAGTTCGACCCAACCAGGGAGATTCTACTAGCATCTTGACTGAGGCAAACCTGCCACCATCTGTAGTTAACCTCGAGGACAAGTAACGCTACCACCCTTACGCCCTAAAATAACCTTAATATAAAGAAATAAGTTATTAGCCCTTCAATGACGTCAGAGGAGAAAGAATGTACTGTAAATGCAGCATGTCGAAAACCAGCTCAATATCGGCACACTATGCTTTGTATCGTAGACCTATCGCTAACACCAAGAGAGTCAACAGATTCTGAAAAGCGGGGTGTGTGTGGGGGTGGGAGGAGTTGGGGTGGGGCCACCTTGACCAGAATTATTTCAAGCGCGAATCGTAAGAGGTAGAAGCTGAGGATACTGGACTAACTTGAGGGTGGTGAACAAATTCTGAGGCTAGATAAACTTTTCTTTAATCTGAGGCATTTTTCCTCGATTTTATTCCATTAGATAGCCGTTTCCACCTTTCAGAGTTTGATATCATTGAATCAGCTACATTGCAAGCTACGAAAACAGACGTGTACTTGTTTTTACGTTAGACCTCTGGAAAAGTGTATGTGTGTCTGGGGGGTATCCCTCCACTTTCAAAAGTGGGGGAGGACCCCGTCCCGCCCCCTGTTCCCGCTCATGGCTAAGAAACAACAGGTACAGAGGTAATTTTTTTTTGATAGGGACCAGACTAGAAAAGTGAAAACTTCCTTCTGGCTCCTCTTCCTTTAATGTAGTATTTTGATGTTAATTATTGTATCGTATGGCATGTGCTTATGCAATACTTGTTTGTAATGTTTGATTGATCGATTGATTGATTGATTGATTGATTGATTGATTGATTGATTGATATTTATTCAGCCTATTCAGCCAATCGTAAAACTACAATGAAAATGGGTTGAAAACAGGAGCTCATAAAACAGACAGGCCTACAAACAGTTAAACATTACCTAAGACCAGAAACGGGTACATGTACATAAAGTGAGGAAATGAACTTTAAAATAAGAAGACACAGTAGTACCACGAAAAATACAATAGAAGCGAATAAGAAGTTAGGACATAATACGTAAAAAAGTAAAATAGTAAATAGGTTAAAAAGGTGAATAAAATAGACTATAACTAAAAAGTAAAGAGCATGAAATAAAACAAATAACCACAGACCTAAAACATAAGGTCAGAAAAATAAAAAAAATAAACTTTTATCAAAGACAGTAGTTAAAGTAATCAACAGTTATGATGAGCATTAAATATCTTAACAGCAGAAGGATAACAGCTGTCGGTCAACCTCTTAGAGCCCATAAAACAACGAATTCTTTTCCCAGAAGGCAAGACTTAAATTAATCAGTTGCTGTATGGGAATAATCGTTCGATATTTTTTCAAACACGTTTCAATGTCCGCTCTTGGTAAAGAAAATGAAGGGATGGCAGGCCCGTACCAATAATGCCCTCAGCAGTTCTTATCATTGATAATTGTAGTTTACCAGTATTATTTTTACTAGTGATACCAAACCAGACTAAAATGTTTGTAATCAAGACATTTTTCAATCATTATGATGCAAAGATAAAAATTAATGAAAATACTTTTATTTACACCATAAGATTTAAGAGCTCGTAAAAAGAAAAGTCTCAGGCGGCCCCTTTTCAAAATTTCCGTTGTGTTTGCGTTTCATGATAAAATTGTTCATTACAACTGTGTCCAGCAACTTAAATGCCTGTACTTGTCCACTGCAGATCCATCAATAAGGAGACGGCCCTTAATGTTTTTGTTTCGCCTTAAATCCACAATTAATTCCGCAGTTTTGTTCACATTCAAAATAAGGTTGTTTTCAAAGCACCATTTAACGATGATAAGATTTACCTCATTACGATTAACACCTTTCGCCTTCGTTGATAATCAAACGAGTAACTGTAGTGTCATCTGCAAATTTGATGATGAGTGAATTTTGGTAGGCTGCTTTACAATCGCAAGCGGTGATAAAACGCAGCCCTGAGGAGTATCAGTGTTTAAAGCAATAGGCTCGGAGTGATTGCTACCCACCCTGACAATTTGCCTACGGTACAGAAGAAAATCCAGAATCCAATCACAGATAGCAATAGGAAATTTCAGGTGATCATTTAATTTAAGATGCAGCCGGGACGGATCAAGTGCAGTACGAGAAATACGGACGTTCACTACACGTTAGCTGACACACTTCCACAGGCACGTAAGAGAGATTTACGTATAAGTAGAAACACGTAAGAGAAACGGATACTTATCCGTTTCTAAAGGGTAACACATACCTACGAGACTTAAACGCACAAACACAGTCAGCACGCATGGGAATAACATACTTTTGACCTGATTTCCGACTTACTTTGAAGGAAAAGCCACTAACAGAGAACTTGTCTCAGGTTCTTCTGCCAGGAAAATTCTAAATGAGAAATTGACATCCTGATTTTGGGGCACACCCTCCTTGAGTGGAGTTTTGTCCTCGGCCAACGGACCTTTTCCTTGTAAACAACCTACCCTCACAACGCGTTATCCTGTTGTTATTTTGTAGCAACCGTACAAACCAGTCTGAGTGACGAGTGGAACGTAAGCTCCCTGGTCAAACAGATTACCAGGTGAATTTTCGGTACCAGCTACACGCATTGACCAGCAACGTATACGAGTCAGTCTTGGGAGAAGTCTTTGTTCAAGACAGAACTGAACCTGTTAATAGTTAGAACCAGAGGCGTTGTAGACAGGGGCGTAGATTTCTTTTCAACTTGGGGGGGGGGATGGGGTGAGCTATCGCCAATGTGAAAAATGTGCACGCGAGGGGCGTCGAGCCCATGAAATGGTGGGAGGTCCAAGGGGGGGGCCCCGCCTTAGGGCCCCTGGTGGGGCGGTCCCCGGGGAAAGAAACCCGGATGTTGGGTTCCGTGCCAGGGGTGCTGGTAGGCCCAGTGAAAGCTCCTGGGTTTTAACTGTTACATACAGTAAGTGCCAGGTAGAACTGTTTCATGGGCCTTTATTTTTTATTTTTATTTTTCAGTGGTTAAAAATGTTCTTTGGTTGGCATATTAGTATATTCATTGGGAGGGGATCGGGATGTATGGTTAGGAAAGCACTGCCTATTCTTGAGGCACAAATCTCGTGTGACTAACCTGCACTGGACTGGAAAATTGTACAAATGCAAGCAACAATGTCCTGTTAAGATCGCTAAAAAAAAAGGCGCAGGGATCCAGACATATAGAAAATGTTTCATTATAAGTGTCAATCTCTCAAGACCAACTGGATTTAACTGGATTTTTGAATTCGAGAGAATCATTACAAGCGCTACTGCAACGTTTGGCTTGAGATCATTGGGCGTCGCCAGGAGGTCTTTTTGTGATTGGGGGCAATCATAGATGATTGTCGTAATAATACCTCAGTTTTTCCCTCCCCTTTCCCCCAGTCTGGCTCGAAAATTTACAAATTTAGTTTTTTCATGCGTTAGTTTTGTCCTTACAGTTTGCCTAACGCGAAGCCAGTTTTTTTTCAATCTTTCGGTTTTGTCACTGTTAGACCAATATAAGGTGTTCGTCATGGGGGAAGGGGTTTTCCGGGAGGTGTTCCTTCTCCCCCTCCCCTTTGAGAATTTTTAATTATTAACTTAAGGTTCATTTTTGGATGGCAAAATACTGGTGTCAATTATTTGGGATGTTTTTGGAAACTGGACCATAAATGGCCGGAACATATGTCCCATAATTTAGTTGGAAAATAGCTAAATTTTTATGGTAAGGTAAAACGAGAGAGAGTACTGTTTGTCTATTAAGAGAATAGATACGTCATTTGTATCGTCAACAACAAATCTCCGACTAGAGAAAACAAATCTCCTGAAAGCCAGAAAAAAAAAAAAATTAATTACGTTGTCACAAATCTCCTGAAGGAAGAATGCCCCCTCTCTCGCCTTCCTGGGTCTATCTGCTAACACAATGGCCCTTCTAATTTCGGGAAAGCAACATTTTATACCATATTACAAAAATACTGTGACGGGGAGTCACACAGATAAAAAGACAAACAATTAACTTGAGTGTAAGCGTTATATAGGCAAAATATATTTCTTCCTTCGTTGGTGCATTATGGAAGGGCGTTTGAAAAGGCTATGCAGATACTGGATATAACCTCATGGAAGCTCTGCAATAATCATACTTAAATTGTTAATTTCGGAACTATTCGGGGCGGGGGGGGGGGGGGGTGGGTGGGAGGGGGGGGGGGGGATGAAAAGTCGGGCGGGGGGGTGGGGGCGAGGGGGGGGGGGTGTTGGTGACATATCTCAATGCGCTGATAGCTCAGAGCCCTGATCCACCTAACACTAAAAACCTAAACGTGACATAATATCAGAGTACGAGACGCCGAACAATACATGCCCCCCGGTATAACCTATCACGTATTTTTCACTACTTTTGAATAAATGGAAACCAAAAAAACTGGAAACCAGTCTGCTGCCAGCAATGGACCATAAAATGAGAAAGAGCACCGACGAGAGGAGAGTATAGGTTGCAGGAGAGCAAGGTGATGTTAGACCTCCCCTGCGATAAGGGGTTTAGCAAACAAGGGGGTGAAAGGGACTAATAAGAAGCGCAGCGAGTGCGCTACAGAGATTGCTGCTTAATTACTTCGTAAGAGTTTAAGATCGCATACAGTGTATTAACACGAGTCAAAACCACCTCACCCAATGACACGATATTAATTGGCTATCGAGGAACTGGGGAGGATGTTCGGTAAAAATTCCTTTGTGTAAAAAATTGTTATAAACGACAGATACGTACTTTCAATCAACCTTCTACAGGAGGAAAAAAAAAGAGTGCAGGAGTGGCTATGACTTATATTACCGCCATAAATATAAAAACAAAGAATCGGCCCTATTGGACCCGCGAGGTCCCGGCCACAGATGTTTGGAAAGATGTAATATCCCCTTGATTCTTATCCCCCCAGGAAAGTGTTGTGATTCCCAGAACAGTTCTAGAGTGCATTATTTATAGTACCATACCTTTAGTCATATGAGGTTGATGATCATCGAGTTGTAGAGAAATCAAGAATGCACCCACTCGCAATAAATTTTTTCTGCAAACTATTATAAAACAAGAGAACCAAGCCTGCATTCCAGGTCAAAGACTCTTAACATCGAGACAGTTTCAAAATGCCCAACAAACCTAACACTGATGCACTGTCAATAAGCCAGTGTTTTAACCTATTATTTTCGTTATAAAACTTTTCCAACGTTTAAGTAGTTTAGTTTATTTTAGCTGCTGTATCTGGAAGATACCTCGTGATAATATGAGTGACAAACTGACGTAAAGGTTGTGGAAGTCAGCGCGCGACAGCACGCGCGCGAAACATTATCTGATAGATTTTGTGCCCATTGCATCTCACGAGACACGTTTGCCTAAACAGCATATTCTGAGCTAGTGTATGCAGAACATTACATACTTGATAAGACTAGAGACAGTAGACGCAGTGACCAGTGGTCAATTGAAAAAATTTTCCATTTTTTCATATGAAAAATGAAGATCTTAAAGATATATACTTAGTTGCCCATCAAACACGTAATCTATCTGTTAAAAGATAACGTGAGATCTTCACGCGAACGCACATACATTTGGGGGGGACTGAGCCGGGGGGGGGGGAAATGATAATAAAACATGGAAATATTAAATAAAATGTTAATGAAAAATTAAAGAAATAAATAAACTAAAAATGAAATAAATCGAATTAAAATAAAATGAAACAAAAATGAAAAATGACAAAATTAAATAAATGGGAAAATAATAAAAAAAATAATAATATGGGAAAAAAATGAAATTAAATGAAAATATAAAAATTCAGAAAAATAAAAAAATAGGAAAAGAAAATATGGTAAAATTAAAAATAAAAAAATTAATAAAAAATAAATTAAAAATGAAATGCAATGGGTAATAAATGGAAATAATGTAAATAATGATAAAAAAATATATGTAAAAAATATAAAATAAATAATAATATATAAAAATTGGGCCAGTTCCGTCCCTAGCAAAGAGTTGGGGGATATATCCCCATCCCCCTATATATCCCCATCCCTCCATCCCCCCGATCCCCCCTCGGGATTTACGCCCATGGAACTTATAGACAGTTAAATGTTATGTAAAATGAAGGAAAACATAACTAAAATGTCTTAAATGCAATTTTGCGGCGAGCTCTACGCGCATTCACCTCATACCCAGTATTTTTCATTATTACGTCCTATGCGACAACGTGGGTGGAATTATTAGGCCAATATGAAAATGTCATGTTGCAGCCTTTATGGTTATCAACTTTCCTTTCCCAGACTCACTGCATCATGAATAATTCGACTGGCGAGCCCGAATAACACTTAAGTATTATGAAAATCTGAAAACTTAGACGAACCGCAATGTTTCCGTTAAGTGCGTATACGTGTTGTGAAATGCAATGTAAAATGGAGGCAAACATTACCCTATGAAAATGTCTGTACACTGATTGGCTATTTTTAGGCGCGCTGTGTGGGTTTCATCTTATATCTTATTTGTCCTAACATAACTTTCTGTAGAATATAGTGAGTGTAAGAAATGCAAATCTTCCTAGAAATTTTGAGATCTTCCACCCTCCTCACCCCAGCCCAGCTACATAATAACGAAAAAGGCGGGTCATAAGTCTGAACTATTTCTATTTTGAAAAAAAAGACGAAATAATCTGTTAAAAAAGATTTTATGGCCTATTTTAGTGCATATTAAAAGATATGTGCATATAATTAAATCCTTTTTTCAGGTGCCCACAATTTGTGAATAGGGCAACGTAAAACATCCGTTGGCTCCTCCCCCTGGTCCCCCATCGGGCCGTTGCCCCTGCACCTCACAAGGGGCCCTGTGGTCGGTCCATGGACCCCGCGCTGGAGAGAACTTTGCACTGCTGCGGTGCCTTAGGTGTAGTTGGTTCATCTGGGCGTTTTCTCCTCAAATTCAAATAGAGATTTGCGTCCGGGTCAGAACCAATGTGACACCTATCTGCGTCTTTGTCAACCCTACACTTGACTACAACAAAGAGTTCATAATAACAAAAAGGGAAAACAAAATCCCCCAAAGCAGCAATTTCCCCCTTAGAGCTATTACGGAATATAATTAGTCCTCTGTCTCCACAGCCGAAATTATCATAATGATTATTTTTAAATTATTTTAATTCGTGGAAAGCTAGGGATAGGCGGACATATAATCTAAAATATATATCACACCATAGACTACTTTATACATGTTAGGCTAATGTTATTTATAAAACTCCACTATAAAAATTGGATCGTAGGTAGCGGATTCCGATAGCAATTATCAAAGGTCGCTACTTTTATCAATTGACGGTTTACAGAAGTTAAACATTCTGCCAATCACCATCACTAAGATGAACTTCAGACTGCCACTGACTAAGTCAGTGTTTAAATAATGTTTGCTTATACTGTAGACCATTGTTTATAGCTTGACGAAGCTTCATAGCCTTATACTGAACGACAGAGCCATCGTTCAGAACATTTACCCTACTGTTCAGAAGGATACAAGAAACATAGGCTGGCTTAATCGAACACTGAAGCGAAACATGCTGCAGTAATACGTCCTCCCGACTCGATGAACGTAGTGCCTTTTTATCTCGGTGAGTCGGATATGTGTCATTGGTTGCGTTTAGCGTATAGAAAGTGCCTTAGTGTACGTCGTAATGCGATATTAAGAGGCGTAATATTTAGTGTGGAATGACAAATCATTGCCTAATAAAGACTTAATCGGCTGTTCACTGCAAACACAGTTAATATCTGTCACTGTGGTCATTTAGCTAACTATCTTCGACACACCTGTGCAAAGGTTGGTGTCCAAATAAAACCTACAGATTATAGTTGCCCTTGCAACGTACCCGGCGGTATTTAAATATAAGGGAAACAACCATTACAATTAGCCTGCATTTTGGAACAATTACTGACAGAATAAGGAAGTATAGTTAGAGATACTGTGTATAGGCCGAGAAAAACTGTTTAGGCCAGTGATCATTGTCAAGATGATTAGTTGTGACAGGTGTCGATATTTGTTTATGTATAAACAAGTTTTGGCCTTATTATTTTTATGAAGGCATTTTCCATACATATTTTTCCATATACCCTAGGTAATGCTTATCACTGGGATCACTAAAGGTTAGTTTGTAAAGTGACTATTATCTGTACGGTCAATGCAGTTGGTGAGGTAACTAACACTACGGCGGATCCAGGACTTTTGTTTGGGGATGCATTAGATTCACCCATTGTGGTAAAGTGTCGTCCATCTGAAGGCCTTAGACAAAAAATGCTGCTCTCAATGTTCTGTACGAGTTTCTATATCAAAACACTGACTAGGAGAGCAACGGTGAGATGTTTGCGATAGAATATTAAAGAAATGGTCCACCTTAGTAAGTGAAAATCTAGTCAGGCTTGGAAATTTTGGGGGTGCACGGGCACCCAAGGCACCCCCTCTGGATCCGCCACAGTTATACTGACGTGGGCCGCACGCCTCAAAATTCCACACATCTTCTTGCACTACATCCATTTCATACGCATAAGCAGGGGATTGAAGTTCCGGTGAACCCCTTCCCCGCGAGCCACCTTATCTCTTAGGCGACCCCTCCATCCATCCATCTTACCACTACATTTTATTGGGGTTGCACACCACCCTATACCGCAATGGGTTGCATGAGTTAAATTTTGCTCTCAAAAGAAAAGATCTCTCAAAAGAAAAGATCTCTCAAAAGAAAAGATCTCTCAAAAGAAAATCCCAAAAGTTCCTTCTTGCTTTGCACGCCCGGGAACTTCGTTGCTTTTCATGAGTTATTGTTTGGATTCGTGTACTTAGGGAAAGTAGAACAATTCCGTGCTCCTATTATCAAGTTATAATGAAAACAATAGCTTTACGGTTTTCTGTCAAGACCAAAGCCTACCGTACTGAAATTTCTTTTCGGAGTCTGTTGTAGGTATGGTATACAAGTCTGGGAGTCCGACCATTTCGACTGGCAGTTTGGGTCCGTAGATAAACAAAATGAAATTGTTTCTTCACCTGTCGGCGTCCTATGCAACTTGCTATTTAGAGAGGATTGTAAATTTTTCATTGTGATGCCCAAAATATTGTAAAAAGCCAAAGACAAATTCTCGAATCGCTTGGAGTTCAAGAGTCTTTTCGCCTCTGGTCGGTAATTCCAACCCGAACTTTCACGTACACACCCTAACTGGTCTTAGTGCTAGGTAATATCAGTGCCTATGTATAAGACAAGAGACTTTGCCCCATTTTGGCAAGTTTCTCCAAATACGCCACTGAATATGGGTATATAGGTGGGCTAATTCGTATCATGCGGTATCTGACGTGCCTTACACTTTCCTTTGTCATTATTTTGAACCACTACCCACTTCCCATCCTAGGATAAGGTTTTGGTTGCCGCCTGTCTGTATTCTTCAAGCGCACTCCACTGAGCCCTACGTGAAGTTTGCTAAGCCACGCCCATGATTTGCACCTAACTTAACTTTAGCAATATTCTGTAATCGGCCAAAAACATGATCAATCCATAGTTGTTCAAATGTTATTGTCGTATATAGTATTCGGCGAACGCAAAGAGAGATGAACACGTATTCTCCCTCTACATGATCATGTTATTCTAGTTGGTTTCTTTTTCCTTTATTACTTCTCTGTTCATTAATCTTTTGGCGTCCTGCGCACGTTATTCATGTACCTTGTACTGTAAACCAGAATTTCTGGAAAACACGACAGTCACACAGCTTGGTGTTTCAAATTTGTACACTTAATGGAAAATGTAGGCTACTGAGACATGAAATGCTAATGTGCACAAATCATGAACAACCCCCATTAACTCTCCAGTTTCTCCCGCCCTATGAACATTTTGCTGTTCTTATTCCCTTATCTTTGTTCTCTCAGCTGGCACATCTGGATCTCAGGTAGCCGCTCATCATATCGTTGGTTATATCCTGGCACCATCCTATTCCCCTCATCCGTTTCTTTGCCTGTGCATTTGTAGAGCATTAGATAGAGGTCCTCTCAGGTGTAGCAAAGATGGAGAAACGGCCCCGCCCGATGGGGACGGCTTCGCCCATCCTTCAGCGAAATTTTCCAGTTTCATCAGGGAGACTTGAGTTGTATGATAAAGCATGTAGCCCCGAAGGGGGAACAGTCATATCAAGGTTACATGATTTAGCCTTCAATGAGGGCAGATTCTTTAGTAGAATCCTCAAATTTTCTGCAGAACAACCCCAATTTCCAAATATTCCACAATAATCCCTGTTCGGACGTTTTCCCCCTCCCCCCTCGGGCAAATCATAGCGCGATCACTGGTTCCTCTTCTCGCTCCCTGAAACAGTCCATGAGAAGTTGCTCCCACAGAAGACACAGTCGTACAATCCAATAAAATGCCCGTCATCCTAAAGTATATCTAGTCATAAAGCAGAGCTGATAAACAAGGTGTTCCCTATCTGCACCCACTCCCTTACTTGAAAAGTTTTATTGACCTTACAGATCGTTCTACAATTATTTCATTTTGTTTACCAAGTTGCTGCCAGTCACAGAATTCTGTGGTGCTAACTGTGTTGACGGTAGGGAGTAAGTGTGATAGCTGTCGAACAGCTGTCGCTCAGCTGTCATGTTGTTGTGATTTATTGCTAAGTTTTCTTCTATCATTTTTAATGTTCTGGGGGCTTGAATTTGACAAAAATTGTATCAAGGAAGGTGTAAATTTTACACAGAATCTGATTTTTAGAATAATTTTATTGAAAAATGTCTACTTTTGAAGAAAACCCTGTGTAACAATATACCCACTTCCAGTCAACCTTGAAAAGTCCATAAAACTAAGTGGCAGTGAAGGACATATTCTCCCAACTTGTTGCCAGACTTTCCCTATTCATTGCCAACTCTCACGACCGTCGGTTCTGTGGGATCATCTTGGCATGTCAGACGAACGCCCTTTGGAAAATTCTGGTTACGCGCCTGACTAAAGTTACATAAGTAATTCTAGACGCCAGGTATCATACACTCGGCTAGGTCAATGCCCTGGGTAAGGGCCGGCAAATCAGTTTGATATGTCTACTTTTGAAGAAATACATAACACACATCTCCCGTGCCAAATAAGCAGCAGTGGTGGTAAATGAGATCAGGAGGACATAGGGGTTAGGGTATTAGGGTGAGGGGTTAGGGGATTAGGGTGAGGGGTTAGGGTATTAGGGTGAGCGGTTAGGGGAGGTAAAGAAAATATTTCTATATATTGCTCTGCAATTTTGAGATCACAAGATCTCGGAAGTCAATATCTAAATATGATACAGTGGAGATATTAAGATATTGAGGTCCTATAATTTAAAAATTCAATTTTTTAAGCAACTTAAAATGTCGAGATAAGAAGATCTCGGATGGCAATATCTCAAGTTGCATCGTTCGACAGAACTACTTCATATCCGCTACCAGAGCATGCCGGACATTAAAGTCACCGTTGCGATCAACTTTATATTGTGCATATACTGTAACGCAATGCATTTTTAACATCGTTTGCTCATAAGAAGACCCATTATTCTACCTTTTGTTGCTTTGAGTCCAGGTTCCTTCTGTAGTAATGATAAGAAAATAATTCTACGAGTGTGGCGAAAAGTGTAGATAAATTAGTTGCAGACTACCAGGCCTCCACACATCCCCATCCGCCAGCCAGGGGCAAGCAAAAAATCACTCGGACAAGTGCAGCCCTTTAATGTCGTAGCCCCTAGGGCAAGTCGAACTTGCCTTAAAAGAAAGTAATTTAAAAGAAAGATGTTGTAAGACACGCCTACTTTCAATAACAAGACCCACCATAACTATCGTCTTCTTGTACCGTGCGGCAATATATAGCATTTCAGCTCTTTTATAATTATCATGTAAGTTTCAATGCAAGTCGATGTTCTTGCAGGCAATTGTGTTTAGAAAACACCAAAGCCCTACGGACAACTTCTGAAAAGAAATTTGTCGAAGCCTGCAGACTTCATGCATTTAGTTTAATCATGTGAAACACACAACCAGATCTCTAGCTAGTTTACAGCCCTTCTTGTGTACTTTGATTCATATCAGCAAAAAATCTGGCACCACCCAAGCGAGATTCTCAGTCATGATGATGACTAAATGAGTGGGTTGGTGACAACAACGAGGGTCACGAGGCAGTATGTTTAATTTGTAATCAAGCAATGATAAAAAAAAATGTATTGAAATTTAAAAGTAACTGGTCAGAAGGGAAGCACTTCTATGAATGTTAAAGTTTTCGGAGATCTAAATTTATCGTTTGAGTCATGCTTTTAAGTTGTAAAAATCTTCGTGCATATGGTCCTGTGACGACACTTGCACCTGTGATCCTTTGTTAATTATCGGTGACGACGCGTGCACCTGCATGATGAGAGTGATAATAGGCTTGGAAAGATTTTTAGAAAGGTCAGCATGGTGCCCTAACTAATCAAAGAGCCACATTCTGTGTGAAGAGCCAAGTAAATGGTTCCCCAAAATGTCTCTCAGATTGCATGAAATAACACACTTGGCCTTTTAAGTTGCAGCTTAACATACTTTATGTAAGATTGCATGTTTTAGGGATTAAGTGTCTGCCCTCCCCTTTGGGGAATATTTATTTGTTTCTGCAAGGTAGCTTTGATGCAAAATGGTTCTACCTTTAAGCAATGTTTGGAGCTGGTGATTGGGATAAGCTTGTTATGGAGTTATATTGTGTATGCGTTTAAGACCAAGGAGACGTGACACCCCCTTTCCGTTAAGAAATTTTTGTTCATGTAAGGAGGCTTACATGCAAAATAGTGTCGTCTTTGAACTGATTATTGTTCAAGGCATGTCTAGATATTCTAATTATTTAGTAAACTTTCGTGTTATGAAAAAGGCTGTTGTCTATAGGGAGCGAATTTTGCATATACGTGAGGTGCCGTAGATGCAAACGAATGGTAGATATATGGAAAAATCATAGTTATTTCATTATGGGGGTAAATTTTGCAGCAGACAGATGACAGATGACACGGACTTTTGAACAACCTGCTAAATTCAGACTCATAACTGGTGGGTTTGTATCCCGCAGAGGGGACTCTGTTTGCTTATCGTGAAGTAGTCACAGTTATGCCAAGGGTTGTATGAGGCCTTGGAACAATAATATCATACACGCTGTCTCTAGATAAAGATTAGACACTTGCAAAAGAGTGCGCGTAAAGCGCTTTGTAAAAAAAAAAAAAAAATTAATGATTATCCAAAGTCTTCATTTTATCGGAAGTTATTTCTAATAAACACGCGTGGCTAAGTCGTTTGTATTTTTACCATATCTAATTAGGGACAACGTTAGAGCCATGAGAAACTTTGGGGATCCATGCCCCCTTATGAGGCCGTGTACCGTCGCCATTGTTTACGGTACATGGCACTATATGTAGTGTTAAGGGTACGTTCGCATAAGCGCAGAACAGCGATGAAATTTTGTAAGTCATATAATACAACTTACGATGAGAATCAGTTAAACGTGTCATTATAACATGAAAAGGAAAACTAAAATATGACAGAGATCATAATTTTGGAATACGTACCTCACTGTTTGTTTGTTTGTTTACATGTTGAGACCTTGACCGGAAACTCCCTGGACAATTCCCAGGCAAGGCATTTGCCCTTCAGACAACAGTCCCACCATTATTGGTGATTGTTGAGCGTTATAACGAAACAGCAACACCACAGGCGTAGGAGCCCAAGTTTATTGGGTGGGGGGGGGGGCTGTAACGACTTGCCCCCAAAATATAACGAAAAATTTCCGCGCGCTCCAAGCGCTTTAGACATGTGAATGTACATATCATATAGGCATGCGTCGGTTATCACACGGCATGCCAATTACATCCAATAGCCTTATTTGCCTTATTACTACCTTCCATATTGGTTTTAATTTTGGCGGAAGTCGTTACAATAATAATCAGTGGCGTAGCCAGGATTTTTCTCATGGGGGTGAGGGGCAGGCATTTTGTTGTGTGATCGCCGGCCTGGGGAAGGGGTTTATGGGGAGGGGATCTCCCCCTCCCACTTTGAAAATTTTTGAAACATAAGGTGTCCTTACATGCAATCTGGTGCCACATATGCTCCCTTTGAAGTAAAATTTGTGATAAAACATTTACGTATTTTAGGTAATAAAAAAGAAATCGGCATTATCCCCTCCTCTTTGAAAATTTTTGAAAAATTAGTTGTCCTCACGTGCAATCTGGTGCCACATATGCTACCTTTGAAGTAAAATTTGTTGTTAAACATTTCCGTATTTTAGGTACAAAAAATCCGCATCAGTGAGGGTGGGGCATGGCCCAATGGTCCCCCAAATACACCACTGATAATCATAATATAACTTTAACCATTAAAAAAGACACTGGTGAATTAATACCGAATATACAGGTGCTGGTGCAATTCAAATCAGAACTAATTTATTTTAATTGCCAAGAAAGTTTTTTAAACTATTGAGTACCTTTATCTACATCACTGCATTATTTTTCTTCCAGTAGGTGCCCGAAAAATTCTCAACATATTGCCCCGTCGAATTTTCATAAAAAATAATTTTGGTTTGGGGGGGGGGCTGCAGCCCCCCATCCACCGCCTCCTACGCCTATCAGTAACACATATAAGGTTCAAGTATAGTTCTTAGTTTTTAGAAAAGAAAAAAATCATTCCGTTACTTCCATTTTAACTCCATTCCTCCTGTACCTGACATTGACGAAGAGCCGTCATATTGTGGACTCAAGAAAGCCAACTTGGGGAAAAATGAATCATAGCCCTTGGAAAGTTTTTTTTGTGGGGGTGGTGGGCTACCACACAAGGGCGGCTGTCATTTAAGGATGGGAAAGCAGTTGGTAGTAAAATCAAATATAAAACGTGTTCACCTCCATTGGTAGGTCTATATTTTAATTGCTACGAGAGAAATTGAAAGTGAAAGCATATAGCGATTATTTATTGCATGCAGGCTGATACGTACCACACTCAAGTTGTAGAAGCTTCAGTTCATGTGTAAACCACTATTTACATTACTGTGTAAAGGGATGAATACACTACATAACCAATTCATGAATGTTTACTAAGTAACTACATTTATCAAAAGTGAGACATTTTAAACGGAGTTCAATCTTGAAAGCAGACATTTCCTGATGCGTAAGAGTTTAGACGGAAAAGGAACTACGAACTATTAATAAAGGAATGGTTAGCGTGTGGTTGGCTTGGTTGTTAGAATGTTAGCATTTGTCATGGCTGTTCGCATTGATGCTGAGACTGAGCACGGTACTAAATTGGTTCGCTAGATTTATGGTCATGATCGATTCATGAGGTCCCGCGTTTCAGGAATTTGTGCGCTCGATGTCTTTGCTTAATCGGTTAATCTGTAGAGCAGCAGTGATTTAGAGCAGGGATTCTCCACCCCTCCTAGGCTTTCGGACTTGGTTCTGAACGGTTAGTGCACCTCTGTCACGTTAACCTCTGAGCACCATTCGAAAAGAGAAGGCGATTCCCGCCTTTTTTTTTTGTTCATGATCAACCTGGTATAGGGTCCTCAATTAAGTTGAACCCAAGTAGCTTCTTTGATCCTGAATTCATTCTGGCGACGTAGCATTGAAGGGGAATTGTCATCTACGGTTCTCAAAATATCTGTTCAGTAGTATTCACACTTTTAATTGATCTGAATGGAAAGTAGAGTAGTAACTTCATATGATAACATTAATTACCCATAACTTGCCTGAAAACGACGTTCACGTACTGCATCAGTTTTTATTACATGATACCTTTGTGGTGTGAATAATTTTACAAACAAGACACAAATATCGTATACACTCTTCTAACAGTAATTAGGAAATACTATTATTTTCCCCACCACGTCTATGAACCCATTGTGCAACTTACCATGCTTAAAAGATAAACACACGTATCAGATTGCTGAACGACCTGTGTTAAAACATGTTTTGGAACATACAGTGTTTAGTTGCTAACTATGTCTAGGGCTCTAATGTCTTCGTACAGTAGAGTCAAACAGTAATCAAAAGCTAACGGCTAATTTTTTTTTACAGTTTACCGTATAGCTAAATCAGTAGCTATCCCGTGTAGGTTACATGAATTATGAGCAAAGCAGACAGACGCGTCAGTAAGCTATGTGAAACCTTATTCAGTGTAAATTCAAAGATGGGTGACATGGGTCACGAGTAACTCATTTTTGTCATTGTGTCTATAATGGAAGTAAAGTTTGCGGAAACAGTCAATCCTAGTATACATTCCCAAAAGCATTAATCATTAACACGAAATGATGACGCGTATGTAGCCATGCCTACTTATCCCACTAGATGTATGACATTTTATAAAATATTCCATTATATCGGTTGCCTAAAACTCATGTCATAATCGAGATACTAAAGAAACACAAACGAAGTCTAAAGTCCAGTTACATATTTACATTCCGGGAACGGTCTCCACCTTGGTAAAATAAATTTTTGTATAGCTCTCGCAATGAGTATAGTGTATTGATGTTATATTCTGTGCTGAAGGGTTTACTTATCATTCGAATGTCATCTGCATTATTTGTAAACATGCACCTGTATTGTTATCGAAATCCTCATGTGACGAGTTTCGACCTCTAGACTATTTAACTACGGAAAAGTTAGCCTTCACACAATCAACTAACACCCAATATGGGGGTCTTTTGCAGGTCCAACTATGTAATATGCAGCTGGTACGTAGTATGTAATTATCTAGTCTTTTGATCCCATAAACTGGTTAGCAGACAACCTCCGTGGAGAGTTAAATTCTACAGTTTCGTCAGCGGCACACTGAGATTGAGTTGATATTAAAACACTGATTCGGATAGAATTTTCATTTTTACTGAATAAAATTTAGATCAAATTTAAGTAAGAACTTGATCAAATCGAAAAAGTCTACCGTTTCAAGATTTTTCTTACACACAGGAGAGAATGTTGTGTGAAACGTTCGGTGGCGAAATTTTATCCTTCCGCACTACACTATTTAATTGTATTGAGAACGTTGATATATTATTCAAAGCTTTTGATCTATTTTAAACAGGGAATATAGAAAGCATTTTGGTCCATGGAGAAAGGGGTGAAAGCGTGACAAAACCCCCAATATCTATGATGGGGGGTACAGCTCCCAGATTCCGCTCACTACTCGTACTAGATGATTTGTGAACGACGAAGTTTAAGTTGAATGAAAAATTTATATCGAAAAAAAAAATTTTTTTTGCAAATTAAAGAGGAATCATATTTAAAACTTTTCTCCAACTGACTGGTATGATTTCATACAGGAGGACTTTACAGGAGTGTACATAACTTACCAAGAAACTGAATACGTGACAAGTAAATTTGAAACTCCGGCAGGGAGTCCTTCATAACTAAGACCACTAAGAATAATAACAGCTTAAAAATTTAATGACAAAAAGAAAAGTCTCTTCAATCTCCCGGATACCTTAATTTTGCAATAAAGGAAAGAAAACATGCTTTTCGTAGGATTTTTTGCTTAATTTTGTGTCCAAGATCAGGTTTAAGTTAAGAATTTGGAAAAAGTTAACGTGGTAAAAGAGAATAAAGGATAGTGGTTAATAATTCGACAAGTATTCAAGGAAAAGAAATTTAGAAGGATGAGACATGTGATATTTATACAAGCATACAATCGGTAGCAATGGGCTGTCTGTCTTACTGGATAAAGCTTTTCTCGGATAATATCTTCAGGAGGATATCATGCCAATATTTGGGCGTTGTGCAAAGCTGAATTAGATTTTTAATGATTAGATAACATTAAAGTAATCCTTAACCCAATCCTGACCCTGACAAAGAAGACAATCAATACAGGGGAACGTAAGGTCCATCCGGTTACGGAACGATGTTTAGCACGAAAACTTAAACCGTTCAAGTTCTGTGTATAATTGTTAATTCTACAATTGATAAAAGATGAACGAAATATAATAGGGAACGTGGCGTTTTCAGTTTTTGTGCAGAGTACTTCAGAATCTCCACGAGTTATGAAAAAACTTAATTCTTGCTTCAAAACTACCTCGACAGCACGTGCTCCTGTGTCCTGAAGTGCTGGCAGCTTCAAATTGAAGTCATATTTGACATTAGCCTAGTTGGCATTCTATGAAGGAGCATGGAATTTTTTTTTTTGATAGGGACAAGGACAGTATGCACAACTATTACACTCTGGAATGTTTAATTCAGATTTGAAAGAATCATCAACAGTAAGGGTACCAACATATTGAACCATACTTGAACCAAATGAAGTCAAAGAGCTACCAAGATTCCAGTTCGTGACCCTGTTGATTAAATGTTTAGAAAGTCTATGTAAACCTTGCCTACATGTCACTTACCATGATAGTCCCGAACAAACTTTCATAGGCGTAGGAAGCTTTTTGAAAGTGGGAGAGGAGAAAGTAAATGTTAGTGATCAGTGTGCTAGAGGAGGGGTCGAAGGGGAGGCGGTGTCGCCCTCTCCTTTGGAATTTTTTTGACCATTTAAAGTGCCCTAGATGCAAAATGGTGCAATGTTTGACAAACTTTGAAGTAGTTTCATCCTATTCAATCTCTCCCCTTTTTATTTTCAAAATTCATCCCAAGTGATGTGTAGTGACTTATAATCAATGATTTTTTTTCTGCCAATACAATTTCCAGGATGAAGTAGACTACTTTCTCCACTTTGTGCTCCCCAAATTAAAGTAGTCTGTCCGACATATTGTACCCAAAGCAGATACCAATACAGTGTAGTGATCATCGATTTTTAGCTTAACTGCATACTTTTACTGCCATAAAATGCATTCACAATAAAATCGTTAGAACTTATTGGTTATCTTAGTATGATTAAGAGGTTCAGTGGGAATATTCAAACTGTACCTTTATGTGCATTTGCGCCACTCTTATTGGTCAATGGCATGTGGAGATCAATGAGAAAAAGATCTTCATATCACAACAAGGCATGAATTAAGCCCGTTTACACAATCATACATGGCTGAACAACATCTAACATGTATGACGATGTTCAAATTTTTAACTGCATGTTTCATCTTTTCAACAAATACTAATAGCACTTAAAATCGTTTCGGCCTATTCTTATCATTTGCTCATTATGTATGGCCCTAGTTAGAGAAGTCATCGCCTAAACCTGCTTATTACTCAATTATAGGTTTATTAGGCAAAAATCAACAAATTAGGACATTTCAAGTCCGAGAAGTTTAGAACAAAATTATCTGGCGAATGAACATTGCAAAAAAGTACACTGTGCTGCTTACTACAAGCATGGATCGGTAAAATAATGTCACACATTTGCCTTACGATGTTAATGGACAAATGTATGATCGTGTTGCGGGGCCTTAAAGGCTCTCTAATCTCACCTCAGAGAGTAAAGTTCTCCCGACTAAGTTTACTTTAAGCCCTTCTCCCAATTTAAACAGAAGGCACATATCCGGTACACCACCAAGACAGAACCACAGTATATAATCGGCACCGAAATTAATTGCTCGAGGCTATGTATATTGACCCACAATGTGTGAGCTTAAAAGCGTATTTCAAGTCTAAATTTCAAAACTAAATGTTACAAATCTTGACAAATGAATCCAATCGGTCCAAGTCTCATTTTCACAGGGCTTCCCTCGGCTGAGGTAAAACATGTTGAAGCTTATTCAATCAAGTTAAAATAGTAGTTTGCACAATGAGTTTTTTTCTTTTCATTTATTTGTGATTTATTATAACACAATTTACAAACAAATAATAAAAGCGTATAAGTAACAAACTGCTTGGAAGGAATTGCACTTAGAAACCCTGAAGGGCTTAGCAAAAAGTGACACTCCCTGAGAAAAACGAAGAGCTGCAAAGGTTATGATGTCGTTCCTGTACAACATAATTACCGTCTTTATTTTTCTTTGTCTTTTCGAAAGCAACTACAGCTTGTACCAAAATGTGATCACCGTCTTTCTGTCATACGGTGACTGGAATATACAAGCCCTCTCCATACAACCTGCTATGCAAGAAAAGAGTAAAATTTTCAAAGTCGTATAAACGTTTTAATTTCAAAAGAAATCAAAAGCAGGTAATTTGAGTTGTGTAAGAAGGACATCACAAATTATTACATAAACGATTATTTTAAATTATGTGAATAAATTTCAAATTTTTGTCAGCATGAAGTAAGCTATGAAAATGGGAGTTCGATGAATGAGATTCATTTTGCAACGTCTAAAATATATATTCTTGTAATCCTAGACTTTAGGTACACTGTGAGTACGAACACAACCGGCTTTACTAGTCATCGTGGACCCAGAGTGGAACTATATTGTTTGAATGAATGCCAATCAATGTGCAGTCATCAACTGTTTTAAGAAACCAAGGGCTATTTCTAAATATGTTTGGGTAAGGAATTGGTAGCAATTCCCTACCCAAATATATAAAAGAATGGTTGCTAGCAACTCCCTGGTTTGGTGGGATACCATATCCCCTTTAACAAAGATTTTGTGGAAGGCATTAGCGGCTCGCCATAGGGGCACGGGGGCACTCCCCCCCCCCAAAGTTTTCAAAGCGTGGTCTTCAATTTTCCAAAACAAAAAAAAAATAAATAAAACATTTAATTCGAGATGGGTTAGGCCCTCCCTTTTTCTTGAGTGGGTTTAAAATTAAAGCAGTGAATAACTTTCCAATGCAATGGTTAAACGTTAATAAAGTTCTTTCAAAACGACATTTCTTCGTCGCGCTTCGCACGCGTTTTCTTAGTTGCTTGTTTGCTACTACTGTATATGTACTTCAGACATCACAAATGGACCTGCCATTAGTGCAAGCTAAGGTAATCAAAACAAATGATCACGCTGTGATATTTTTTAATCTGATTAGCTTTGGCATCATAATGTCATTTACAGAGGGTAACGGTTATGCTGGAGTTAAATGCCCACAGTTTTGCACAGTGGCGTAGCTACAGGGAGCAGGGGGCGGGCGATCGCCCCCTGGCTCAAAAAATGAAAAATTCAGAAATTTACGATAAAGTACGCAGTCCCTGACGGCGACTAGTCGCCCCGACAGTTTAACTGCTCTCAAGAGGACAATTTTTCTAATATGAACCCAGCTACGCGCGCTGTATAGTCACTCCAGTTTCTTCATTAATTCCATTGCACATAGCGACATAGAATATGTACTGCCACCTTACCAAGTTACATGTAGGCAGAGTAAGCCCTTTATGTAGACGTCGTAAGTTTCATCCCATATCGCAAAGCCTAAAGTTGCTGTTCTCTTGTGTTTGTCAGTTTGTCATGCTGTACGATCAGTTGGTGAGCGACTCACGGAGCAAAGTTTGGCTATTTCATCGGGTAGTCCAGGTGGTTCTATACTGTAACACAGGGCTGTCACCTCTCATGCATTCAGCGTGTGGGTCACGCAATCTCACGCTCTCACGATGAAGCATCAGTCCCTCACGCAGTGTCTCAGTTTGGTGTAAAAAATTCCACTTACAACGCAAATGATGCGTCCGGTGTCGGTAAAATGCCAGTTATCACACAACCTGAGTTCCTTCTCATCCAGCTGATCATAGTCTGCAGTAAGCTGACAGTAGTGCATTATACAGTAATACATGCCGGTAGGCCTCCAGAATGTCAAATTTTTCAAAGGCCTATTTTAAATGTGAACAAAATGTCTCCTTAAATTTTTTCAGAAACTGGCAATTCTGGTCATGCAGTAAATGAGGCACGGGAAGTGTCATTTCCTGCAATGTAGGGTATTTTTGGCAAAAAGTACCCCTGGAGGGACGCTCCGCGCGAACCGATGGTCGCTCTCCGCGTCAGTAGTCTACCAGCAAACCTCACTCTCACCATTCTCTAAAAGTTTACATCCCTGTATGATAGGCCTACAGTGTATGTTATCCCCGATACGGTCTACAACCCTTACATTTTTTCTTTTTTTTTCTCTCTGTTTTTGTCCTTAATTATTACATATGTTTTCTTTGTGTGTGTAAGCCTACCAAAAATTTTCGCGCGCTTCGCGCGCTTTGGAATTACACGATTCAGATTCAAAAAAACACTATCAGTGAACAACTTTTATGTGTCTGGTATGTGTTACATGTACAGTAAGCCGTATATTTTGTAACCTACATTGCTAAATTCAGAACGTACCCTTACGCAGTCTTTAAAAATATCGGAAAATTTAGGTGCTTGTCTCCCCCCCCCCCCCGGGAAAAAAGTCTAGCTACGCCACTGGTTTTGCAAAGACTTCAGAGCTTTCGGGGTCATTAGATACGCAACCCATAGGCCGTGTTGATTATCATCCACGACTCAAAGCAGTTTTGCCCGGGTGTCACCTGGCCAGATTAACATAGGTATCTGTTTACAAAAAGTAACGGACATGTAGCCTAAACATATTGTGTTTCCCATGGAAGGAGAGGTTTCCCTTCCCTTGTCCAAATTGACAGCCCCGTTGGCCCACGAGCGGTCTTATGACTGTCAAACCGCCTGTTATAAGCAAAATTTTCTCCACCTCTGCGCTAAAGTGTACCGTTTCAATTGATTTAAAATAAGCACACCAAACAGTCAATCTAAGCTCAGTGTAATGAGACTTTTGACTAGTGGCCTAGCTATTTGTATATAGGATAAGACGTCGTTCTGAGTTATGGGGATTCCCCTCCCCCTTTAAAATATTTCGTTTTGGACCGGTACTGAGATCCAAAATAGTGCTATCATTTCATCGTTTTCAAACGTCTTCATGCTTGAACTTTTCGTTAGTTTAAAAAACAATCCAGAAAAGCAAGATTTTATGGCTTCTTTGCAAAGCTGAAACATATTGTGACACAATGAAAGAAACAACAAAATATTTAAAGGTGGGGCTCACTTTATAGTGACAAAGTGGATCAAACCGCTTTGCCCATTTCACCTGCCTCTTACTCCACCCCTATGGATTGGCGATCGGCAGATATGAGTGTATTTTTATTTTTAAAGTAGTCAGCTCATGACTGACTGCCTGAAATGGTTTTTGAAAAGCTTTTGAAAACTACATGGGGCATCGCTGTAATACATAATAATAACCATACTCCTATTGTACTATCCGGAGCTGACCATTAATATTGCGGGGGGGGGGCTTCCGAACCTCCCTGAATACGGACTTAAGTTTGTCCCCCCCCCCCTTAAACAAAATCTCTTAGAGCCGCCCATGGTGGAAGGTCGAGCCTAGAGGCTTCTACAGTGATGTGATAAAAAGCAGATTGGCCGTGTGCACGGTATTAGGACATTTTTAGAGACTGGAGAAGGGACTTAGCGTAAACTCAACTTGGGTGTTACTCTCGAAAAAAAAAGTACGGTTTCTCTTTAACGGCAAGATGTGTATATCCTCTATAAATAGCGATAAATCATTGCAGTTAGCCAACATCTTCCTTCTTAGTAAATGACCAAAAGGAGCGTAATTTATCTTTTAAATGAAATCTGACAAAAGAAAGATAGAAAAATTACATTGACATGTTAATGGCTTCAGCTTTCGAGGTTTCTTGGGTAACCGTAAAAAGTTATCTTTGGAAACGTTGCAATTCTTAATGGAATGAATCTTTAGGGTTTGTATTATTACTAAAATATTCGTCTTACTCCTTTATTTATTCATATGACTGGCAATAAATCAGTTTTCTAGGCTGATATTTCCAAGCAAAGCTCTGAAGAGTGACACTTTTATCTGTATTATGAGGTAAGGTAAAGTTAATTTGCAATGGCCCGTTTATGGTTTACTCTACGTAGGTTTGTGGCATAACCCTAAATCTCAATTTGAAGGATCCAAAACTCGGCAACACCCGATGGTCTCTTCGGAAGCTGCTGTAATTTCAGTCTTCAAAACGATAATTAAATTGTAATAACGGTTCGCCAGAACCTATGATACCATGTTGAAAATGATTAAGACTTGTACAGAGGCTATGTATAGTTGTAATATATAAACGAAAGTGATTTCATGATTTCCTTAGAAGAAACTCGAAGTGCATTAAGATCCAGCATAGACATTTGGATTTTTTATGCTCAGACATTTAATGAATAGCCTTGAATGCGCTTGACTATGTACGCCATGAGAGTACAATTGGTTGCGTTATTGTAACTATCATTGCAGTTTCTTTCCATTGTTCTGACATGGTTTCTTAAAGACCCTTGCCTGATCTTTTTTGTTAAATGCATTAGTTGAAAGATACCATGATGATCGTTTCTCCTTCAAGTTTCATATTGCATACCCTTGAACTAAAACAAATTAAGACAAATTACCCTTTAATATGTTGTTGTATAATATTTGAGTAATTTAGCTTCATTATAGGGTTGTTATTTATATCCTGTTATCTTTGCTAGTTGCATGCTTTAGCTACTAGTTAGGAGTCTTGCCCCTTTGCTCTGTATAGAGAAATCTGGCCTACATAATTCTCAAGCACATTTAGGAGTTTATCGTCATTTATATGATGATATCACATTTGATATAAAAGGAAAAAAAAAAATAAATAAATGTAAGCAACTCTGACTGGTCAATAGACCTTATGAATGACGTCAGCGTGACGTCATTTTGGAGAAAAACAATGAAGAACACGTGCACGGACGGCGGAGATTTACACGCACGTGTAGTAGACTTACGTGCGTATACAACTGGTTGACAAATCAGCTGTCTGCATTTGGTGGTGTAAGTTGCAATGATACGCGCTTTTCCTCCAAAGGAGGGAACATTTTCTGATCTGTGACATCATATGCATAAGGTCTATGATGACTTATGCAGGTTAGTAAAATGTGATGCAGCTTAGCCCATTGAGTAATATTAACGTAGCAATTAAACTACACACCCGGTGGCGAGCAGCGGATAATTCTGGGTAATTCTGGGTAATTCTGGGTAATTCTGGGTAATTAAGTACAGGCTAGCTTTGTCTGAGAGGTGCTGGAGACAGTTTTGGTTTTCTTTGAAAGGGCTGGGACTAACCTTTTTGGGGAAATTTTAACTGTTTATGACTAGGTCACTCTTCCCTAAAAGAAGAGTCTAAGCTCAAATCAAGTTTTGATATGTTAGAGGGGTACTTATTCTAAGCATTCTGGTTAAATTTGCATTGAAATCCGATGTGTGGTTCTCAAGGTATTATCAGTTAAAGCTGTTAATTTTTAGCACAAAGTGAACTTGAAGCAAGCACATGTGACGTCATAGCCTCACATTAAATTTAAATTTTTTTCATCCTAAATCCCATGTTATCCGAATGTGATTGAATGAGAGGCATGGGAATTTTGCAAACTTTACATTCCCCATGGGGAGTCCCTTTTAACTTCAAGGTCAGCAAAACAGACCGAAGAAACAAAGAAAACAAAGCATTTCTTATCAATGCGAGGAAGTGATACAACCCCTGCTTGCCCCAAGCTCACTCTGGGTCACAAACGTTGTAACTTCATTTGATGATATCTCGAGTACCCCATGTCCTATTTGAATGCATACTTTACCAAATTGCGAAGATTTAGTTCCTCTTTCACACATGAAAATTAATTTTTTGCTTAAACCCTTCTTTTAAAGGAATTTATTCGGGCTGGTAACTCAATTTGCAAGTAATTCTATGTCTTTGCCTGCCGTGGAAGATCATTCGTCGTGTTTTTTAAAAGCTGGTCCTGTCAGGGCTGCAGCTTCTAGAGAGGAGCCGTGGGCTGTTGCTTGCAATAGGTAGAAGTACCAAGACTTTTAAATACCGTTCAATGCAGATGATCTGACTCATTAATTTGATTTGACGGGGAACCTGACAATAAAGGACTTTATCTACTGTACATTGTTCTAATAAGATGCTTTATTCATATAATATTTCAATAATGATTTTTGGCAGAATTGCAGTGAGATAAAACAGAATTACTATGATCTCCCATAATATGGAACTAAACACTGCCTTCATATCTTACAATGTATTTTAAGATAGCTGCTAAATAAGAAAGTCATTTGTTGCTCTGAATTGCCAAAAACAAACATGAGTAACCTTGGAACCTTTATGTAGATGGTGAGTTCAATAAAACCCAAGTATTACCAGCAACACTTTGCAGTGAATTGAAACACTACATAATAATACAATGATAATGGGGATATCCCCTTTAAGGTACCATCCTTGGGCACTTATCTTCATTGCCTATCGTGTTTACTCAGTGGAGTGTTTGTTTGCAACCTACTTTGTCGATACCACAGTAACCTTTGGTACTTTGCTGGTTTCGAGTTCTGCCTGGCAATTTCAAGAACACTGAAGTACAACCACTCATAGAAATTGTCCTGTACCAAAAAGTTTCTGTGGAACTAATTGGATAGAAATGATGAAAAAAGAAAATAAACTTACACAATCAAACTTGATATGACATGGACCAAAGCACTTTTTGTGCATGTCTACAATCTCCGTACTCTACCATGGAAGCGAATTCAGTTTGTTTTCATAAATTTTTGAATCATTTTTTTTTAAGTTGCATGGAGTGCCCGTCCATATTGTTTTAAATGAATGGGCTTATTAAGTAACCATGACTGTTTGAATGGGCACATTCTAAGATAATCAGTTCATCCTTATCACCATACTTAATTACTTACCTTCTTCTAACACAGGTACAATCGCTTCAAGCTACCATGCTCGCACACAGTGTGCAATTGCTCTGTAGTAAAGTTGAAATTCCTACTATCCCATGCGCTAGTCGAAAAGCATTCTAGAACTAGACAGAACAACTTGGTATTTCCCGTTATTAATTTTGAGTGCCCACATCAATGAACCATAAAAATATCTATGGGACTCGAAGTTTGAAGTTTTTATGCCTTTGCAGTATATTGATTCCCAATGCCAGGAATGGGGAGGGGAAGTCGCTCCATGACCACCCGAAGGCTCCCACCACATTAAGTAACTTAGAAAATTTCAGAGTACTTGGAAAAATGTGAATCAATGTAATTCGAAGTTAATTACTTTAAAATTGATTCTTCTATGATTGATTTCTGTACATGTTGAACACCTGGGGGTTAAATTCTATGAGTTTGAAATGGATTCTTTCGGAAAGTTTAGAGATCAAATAGGCGTGTATTGACAACTCATGCCTTTGCAACTGATCTACACAGAGTTTATTAGCAATACAATAACTCAATTCATATATAGTGCATAAAGAAATAAGGATACATCCTGCTTAACAAAGAAAACAAAATGATAAGGCAGTTACAAGTAGGGCAGGTAAATTTTAAGAATGGTTTGAAATGACGCCAGGAGAGGGAATGATAAACATAACACAGGTGAAGTTGCATAGTCGGGAACCATCAATTGGGCAAATTCTTTGAGAGTAGGAAGTGGTTCTAGAAAGAAGTTTGTAAGAGAACTTGAAAAGGTTAAAGTAGTGCTCTAGAGAGAATATAAGAATTGTTCAACTCAGTCAAATAGTGTGGCAACGGGTAATTGAAATTTTAAAAGTAAGGACAGGAGTTCTTATATCAGGTCGTTCCAATAACGACCGACCAGAGGTATCAGACAAAAATAACAAACTTAATTTTCTTTCTATCATTTCCATTTCTCCAGCGTCGGATCTCAGAGAACCAATACTGATCATGGTTAAGAATATCAAACCAATCAGTACTGTTCAACATTAATATTTGAAGGAATTTGGAGACGAAAGGGATTTGCTTTATGGTCGGATACCAGTGAAAAAAGCAGGTAAAGTAACCATAAAGGTTAAAAGCAGCTACAGACATGAGCGAAGGAGAAGATCCACCGCCAGTGACAAGTGAGGTCAATGATGTGAATGTCACAGTATCAAAGACTGACGAAAACAGTAATGAAACAGAGGGTAATATTGTTGTTTCGATCTGTAATAATATTGAGCTAACAAAACAAAAATGTTGTTGATTCTTCTTAAATCGATCAAATCCGTGTTGCACCTTACAATTTAAGTCAGTGAAAACTTTACGAAGTCAACTTTTGGTTTGGGTTTTTTATGAATATGAGGATTTCATCAAAGGGTTTCAACCCATCTTTTGTTATATGGGAGCTGGTCTTTTGTTTCTTTTTTTTAAACCTTTTCTGCAATCTGGATTGGATGAGAGCCAGAAAGTAGTAAATAAATTTCAATGTTTCCATTACCTCTGCAGACAGATTATATTTAAATACTAAAATATAGAGCAAAGAAAATATGTTTCACATGGTATGGATTGTTGGGGGTTTTAGCTAATCTTTCTTTTCTTCCAGCAAAGCCAAAATACATTGCATTATTTGACTTTGAGCCACGAGAGGCCAATGACTTAGGATTCAGGAAGGGAGATGTTCTTACCATATATGATGACAGGTAACGAGTCTTTAGTGTTGGCTGTATGTTAAAAGTATGGGTAAAAATAATTTTTTCTTAATTTTAGAACTAAATTCCATTTTCAATTGTCAACTAAAATATTAAGTTTTCTCTTTATTGTTCTTCAAGTGTTTTGGTCATGTATGTTATACACGTAGACGTAAATTAGTAGTTTCATCAGTCAAAAAGTAAATCCTGCAAGCTCAAATTAGGCCTTATGCTTAAAGCCTCAAAACCCTTAAAGAAAAATGCCACGTTTGTTGCATAGAAGAGCTATGATTTATACGCCTGATATATAGAGATGCCGTAGGTAAAAGCAGAATAGGATACCTGGGTCACTTCATCTTCAAAAAAATAAAGTTCTCTCAAAGCAGCCCATGGATATACCGTCTGGTGATTTATCGTTTCTAACTCCGTTGATGCGCATAGTGTTTTGGCCAGAAAAGGATTTGTCAAAGGGTAATGGTTTATTTCTAAAGAAAAGCTTGTCTTTTCTACCATGAATATGCGATGCTAACACAACATTCTCTATTCAAGATTTTTTTTAATAAACGAATGGCAATGTTGATACTTTGATTCAAGTAATTTCTTTATGATTGAGAGCTCTGCATTAATCAACAAGGCGATATTGTAAAGTTTACGATAGTACCTCCAAAAGAAACGGTGTCCTGTTCCACTCTGACGCTTGATCTGTAAACCTGAAAGTTCGGCTAGAACTGGGAATACGTCAAATTAATGATATATCTTAAGGAAAACATTACATACTAGTTTCTATTTTATTCTAGTGATGACTGGTGGTACGCAAAGAATGATGCAAATTCTGAAGAAGGTTATGTACCATGCAACTATATTCAACCGATTAACTCATTAAGGGCGGAGGAGTAAGTTTATCAAAATTTAAACGAAAAATGCAATACTCTGAATTAAGATCCAATTTGATTCAATGGTTGTGGCTCATGTTTTCATCCCAGTATAAACACTAAGAGAGAATTTAGCCTTTCTACGGATAGAGAACCATATAATTATATATATTTATTTTTATATTTTATCGAAATACGTGAAAGGTCTTCTGTACATAACGCTATGACATTATTGGTGTCAGTAATATTTTCTTCCTCTGTCTGCTAAGTGTGGTAAAGGAGGAAAATATCAACTACTTTATTTTTCTGTAATGTGATCAGGTACATTTTGCGGCCCTCGACATGCACTCAAATGGTCCGCAGAAGACATCGAGAACCGTAAAGTTTCATTAGGAAACAAACTGCCCAATGCCATCTTGGCTACTGAATAAAAATTAAAGTGAAAACACAAGCAAATGTGACCCTGGACCCGAACCCTTTGAGAAACCCTGCACTAAACTGTCGTGTGATAGTAAGGAGGAAAGCTGGGAGTACATGTAGTCCGAGCATGGTTCTGAAAGTAAAACATTGTAAGTTCTCGTTCACAAATGAAGACAATAATTCTCGACCTTTAAATGTTACATCACTTATTTTGTTTTGAATGGTATTGGTCAACTCGATTTGTAAACAAAATTGCCAAAAGATAAGGGAGTGCAGTTAATTTTTGAATGCCCTTTGCAATGAACTGAAAGAATATTTACTTCAAGCAACGAGATGCTTGTTAAATTGTACAGTCGGCTGATAAAACTCCATAAAAAATTGCCATGAATATTTTCAACCATCTCACTTTTGATAGGTGGTTCTTTCCGGAGACAACAAAAGGTGACGCAAACAACCTGCTCTTGGCTCCAGCACTTACAAAGGGAGCCTTTATGTTACGAGACAGTGATTCCAAAAAAGGTAATTAGGGCAGACAATCCTAAAACCATCGCTAGTGATAAACTTTGTTTTTGTCTTGTGTAGCTCACATATCTCATTCTAAGTATCTTTAGGATCGTAAATATCCTCAAAGAATCATTATGAAGTTTAATAGAAGAGAAAGCAAAGCAAAGAAACTAGAGTCCAGGTATATTCTAGCTGCACCCTCTGTGCCTATCATTTAAATACTGCAACTTGGGTTTTTAACAAAAACTCACAGTTACCGATTTCATTGTTTCATTTGTCCAACAAAGACTATGGTCAACTGGAGGATTTACAAGACATGGAGATGTTCGTTCAACGCTAAAATTGTCTTGGATTTCGATAGGGTGACATACTACACATACTAGGACTATGTTTTCAGACTAACATCCCATCTGAATGGGGAAATTTTATTAAAGCTATTAAGTTAAGGCCTACCCCAAATGTACGTAAACTCCCATCCTATTTATACAGTAATCTAAAAGTTTATTAGCATCTTGAATAATTTCAGTTTATGAAACTACGTATGCATTTAACGTATTGTAAAACTAATTCTAGTTTTATCACCCAACAGGATATTTCTCGTTGTCCATACGTGATGAAGACATTGAAGGAATCAAAATAAAACACTACAGGATTGAAAGGTCAAAAAAAGATTCAACCTTTTACCTGACAAAGCGGAGAAAGTTCAAAAGTGTGCAAGAACTTGTCGAGTTTTACAAAGGTTCGATATTTGGCTTTCTAAGATAGGATTTAGAATAATACATATACACGCACAAAATATTTCTTCTTTTTAATGGTAACTTTGGGAATGAGATCATCTTTGTGAAAGATATATGCCGTCAAGAAAAATGACATACTGATCTCATATACTATAAGTTGACAATATTTTGTGTAGAAGCTATAGACTTGACTGGAAAGTAATTTTCAAAGCCGTTACCTTTGCCACTTTGGAAAATACATGTGTAATTAACATTTGTACGAACATATGTAAATCAAAAGTTTGCTAAAAACCCCTGCTTATTTCCATTTGGCAGTGTAAAGGGGGAACTGGGTAATGTATGGAAATATTGCTATTGACATACATTTTCTATCTGTTGAATGGACGTGGTTAAGTGAGCAACGTTAGCTTCCCTCATTTATCCGGTAACGTATTTTAAAAATATCTTTCCTCAGTTACGAAATGTCGATTTTCGGAGTTTCCACATGAAAATAATTTGACGACTCAGCTGCAGGCAAGCCACCATCATCCGTATATTATCTTAAAATTGTAGAAGGCGTTTGCCGAAAAGGAAATGAGAAAGTGGCGTCATGTTGTTCTTTCCAAGTTTGTATGGATACAAATAAACTTTTTGTACAAATTCATTTTCATTAGAAAACGAGAGAGACTTGCCATGCAAACTCGGAAAGCCATGTCCTCGAGAAAAACCTGGCACAAGGACCCTCGGTCGGGCAGTTTGGGAAATTGAAAGAGACAGTTTAAAATGGCTTCATAAACTCGGAGGGGGGTCGTTTGGAGAAGTGTGGAAAGGTAAGAAACGTCTTTTGTAATTTGTTATAAATACGTTCTCCTAATTTCTAATAGGGAGATTTTGTAGTGTGAGCATATAAACCTTCACAAAGCCTAGTTACAAACAAAACAGAGTGGCTACTCTTTCTTCCCTAAGCCGGACATACATGCCAGAACTCAACTTTCTAGTGTGTGAGAAAAACGAAGATTTTGTTTCATTTTACTTGGAAATCTTCAGGGGTATCACTAACCCCCCCCCCCCGCTCAAAGGCGGCGATTTGTGTTGGACATTGCCGAGAAGTGGGTCGGAAACCTAAAAAATTGATCCATATGTATATTTGGGTTCATATAAGTATTATGTACTTATATACCAACATGTGTACGTATACGCATGTGTATACGTAAACGTATACGTAAGCCTTTATGTATATGCAAACGTATACAGAAATGTAGAGGTACATGTCTATGTAATGCTCATAACAAATGCGCTGCTTTCTTGGCGCCGAAGAAGCACAACTCTTTCTTTCTCTCATTCTCAAGACGCACTGTGTGTGCGTTCAGAACTTAGTAACAGCCAACAGCTTTGTATCCAACGACAGTAGGATTAGAGCAGGAAGCTGTCTCTCACAGCTCTCTGATTTTAGTGGCTGACAGAAAGATAAAAATAGCAAGAACGATTCTGAAATGTACATGAAGCTGAACACGAAGTGCGCAGAAAATTCGCATCTTGAAGAATATTTATGTTCGGAAAAGGATGCAAAATGAATATCATAATATTTACGAAATAGTTGAAATAAGTGTGACTCTATTTTCCTGAAGAAACATACATCTAAAAACGTCCCATTAAACGTTAAAAACAATCTTTTCAGTAAGAGCAGGAACAAAAAAATCTTGTTAAATAGTTCACCAGATTGGGTTAAAAATGAACCAAATTGTTTATTTTTCGCTCACTCTAGTTGATGTTGAGTCAAATGTGGTCAAATGTTTTACAAGATTCCGGTCTGTGTCCCGATTGGTTGTTTTTAGAGCGTTGAGGTAACTCGCAGGGTTGCATGTGATTGGGGGCCCTGAATATGGTGTTTAATGGAATATTTGTCAATCTGTGTCTAAAAGTGTCAGTAATTACCAGTCATGTATGTAGCAAAAAAAGAAAAAGAAAACGCACGCCAAGCCCGCAGAGAATTTTGCCTCTCATGGTTAACAGAGCTAAACATTATATGGTCAATATTGAGATCTAGATCTGAATTTTACGATCAATAAAATATTTTGACAAACCAGAAAGCCCAAAGGTTTAGTGATTCCTTGCTGAAAGGGGCGTGATTTGTTGCACTGAATTCATCCCCCAAATTTATACTTCTTGATGTGCGACGGTTTTACAACTTGACCTCTGCTGACCTCATGTGACTTTTAAATCCCACCAAAAGTGAGTAACAAAAATGAAAAATAAAGAAAGTCTCTTGGAAGGATTCGAACCATATAGTCACAGCATCCTTTTCACGTGCTCATAATAAGGCAGTTTGAATTAGCGTTATTACTGTAACAGTTACGCATGTGAGAAAATAAATGTTTTCCTCGATAACTTTTTCTTTTTAATGGTAGAATATTCCGGCCTAACTTTTCGTTAGTCATGAAACGCCGAAGGCAATTTCGAGGTACCTCCCACTCACTGTGAATTACGGTTTACGAGGTTTTCGGAGATGCATCTTTGATGACCTCATATGACCTTTAACCTCCAAAAAGTCCACAGGGTTCCCTCTGTCTTAAAGTAACACATCTTTATTCCAAGTATGAAAAGGACCCATCATCCCTGTCTTGAATTATCGTGTTTTTTTAAGGTTTTCGGTTTTTGACCTCTGACCTCCACTGTAAACAGTAGGGTTCTTTCTTTGAATTTGATAAATTTATATACCAAGTATGAAGATTGTTCATCATTGCAATCTTGAGATATCGTGTTTACAAGCAGTTTTCAAGACCCCGTGGGTCCGCACCTGACTCAGCCCGATGCCTAATTTTACTAAAAAGTCATATATTGTAACCAATCGAAAGATTAGCCATTATATATTTATTCTTCGCTATATTTTCTGAATTGTAAGGTGTTATTGAGATATAAGTTAGAAGTATATTAAGCTTTCTTAGCATCTTGTGTTATTTAAGTTGGTTTGGTCAAAAATCCTGTAAAGAAGTATGTCGTGAGTGTGCATGTAGAAGTACAGTTTCAATGTTAGTGTTCAAAATACACTCAGTTTGTAATCGTCAATGAAGCTTAAATTATCATAAAAAGTTTTAAATTCAACTACGTAATGTTACCACACCACAAGGTTTACCGAAGAGTCAATTGTTAACACTCAAGTATTTTGTAAGAACACAATTTTCCGTTTCCTTTACTAACGTAATGAGGTCTCTTCGGAGAGCTACGCTAAGATAAGTAATGAGTAAATTCCTTAATACAAGCAAATCAACAAAAGTTTGTAATTTTACGAATACGACACACAAGCGAAAAACTTTAAATTTTTCATTTTAAAAGATTACGGCGTTTTCCTCTTCAATAACTTTAATTGCCAAACATAATTGACTATTTTGTACATTTTAGCATTTAAATGAAATCTGGTTTATTAAATGAAAATAAGTTTGCCCCAAAAGAGATATGTTAAAGTGTGCACTCCCAGACAAGCCCTTGCACTTATATCTTTATATCCAAACACTTATCATCTAAACTTTCAATCATGTTAGAGACAAATTACAAGTAGCTATACGAGAACAGGCTCGATCTAAGCTACTGAATAAAATACGTGTTTTAAACTTTTATGTCGGGGGGGGGGCGTAATATGTCCCCCGGGCTTCACATATATAAAAACATGAATAGCCAGGCAGCATTTAAGATATAGCATAACGTCAGTATTACGGTAATGCCCCAAGAAGGACAAGAAAGACACAAGGAAGGGCTACTTTCCACGGTTCATGGACATTGCTTGAAACATTATGTTGGTTAGGACCGGATCAAAGGTTAGTTGTGGGTTGCAGATGATGTTTTGTTTTTTAACCCAGTGAAAAGGTGAAAGATATATCACAGCTAAGATTACTTATACTGTTATATAGGTGTGTAACTGTTAGTCTCTTTGAAGGTATTTCGAAGGTATTTGCTGGTAGAACAGGGTAGTTTACTCTCTGATCTTACATAATGACAAGCTTTTCAAGTTTAGAGAGATACCGCCAGTCAAATTACTTATCAGTTACTTTTATAAATTCTCAGTTCACAGATTTGATGAAGTGATAAAAAATTAATGGTCTGTTCTGGTTCAGTTGTTATTAAAGGTGTTATTGAAGGTGTTATTAAAGGAGGGGGGGTGTTGGAATCCGGCTTAAGTAATGTATTATTTTCTAAACAGAACTTCGCCTTAAACTTCTGACAGCAACTAAGGTGTAGTTTAGTCAGTGAAAGAAACCAAATTTCGATCTGATAAAACAGTATTGCGGTATGTGCGGGATCTTGCAATAAATTCTTGTAATAAAATGATAATTTCACTGTCATCTTTAATTCGTATAGCAGTATCTTCATAGTCACTCCTGTTTTACAACTTATGGCTATGAAGTAAAGTTTTGATGATCTGTGGTGATGATGATTTTGTCTTTTCATTTGTATTGTTGTACGTTGAGAAGACGAAATAATGATAACAAATGACGACATTTTATCTACGGATAATCTCACCATTAACTATTGATACACACAAAAGTAAGCCCATAAGAGCGTTCATACAATCACACTACAGTTTACAAAATTCCTTGTTTTAGTCATGCTTATAATTTATGTAACTTAACAATAGTAACAACTTCACGCTGAAAAGACCTGTTCATGAACTTAAAATTACAACAAAAAAGGTATAGATCACATTTAAATTAATGAGCTATTCATATGAAGTGTGTTGATTTTCTTCAACGTTTAATCACATTTCTACCAGTGAATACTTCTCATTGAGAGTATAGTAGATAAAACGCTAAATGGAACCAGCAGCAGGTCGTCTTAAGAAGAAAAACAATTAAAGCACAACACTACTTTCACAAAACACTGTTCACCTATTAAGGGAGCTGGGTAGTCGCCAAAACAGATAAGTTCTCGGACCCACCGACTTCGTTACGTCACATACGGTTATGCTTCTTGGGTTTATCGATTCGATCCGAAATGCATTGTGTCTAGAACACACAACTCACAACATACGTACGTGTGTTGTATATTAGTGTTGCATGTTGTAGTACGATACTGATTACTTTTAAGCCTAACGTTATTTTAGTTAGGCATATGATTTTCTTAGCCTATAATGAGTTTGATGGTGGTGTAGTAAAGGCGAGTCTATTACAGGAAGAAATAAACTCATTGTTTGCAAAAACAAGTTTAAGGCAGTGGCGTAGCCAGGTTTTTTGTCAAGGGGGGGGAAGAGCACCAAGATGTCCCCCAATTAGTGATCTGCTTCCTAATAATCAGTGTTCTCCGCAGGTCCCAATTTTGTCCGGGTGCTTTCCTCTGACCTGGCTGATGTGACTGATCGCCGTCAAGGGGAGGGGTCCCCTCCCCTTTGGAAAATTTTTGCTCATGTAAGGTGGGCTAGATGCAAAATGGTGCCACATTTGGTGCTAAATGTAAATTGAATTCCTTTTTTTAAGAAGCTCTTTTTATCTTGCTTGTCTTGGTAAATTTTTCTTGAGTCCTACTGGTAGTTCAGAATCACAATGGGTGAAGTACAGTAATTAAGTGAACCCTGGTACACCTTTCCCTTCATCAGTTCACCACATTCACCACAATCAGTCCAAATTTTACGAGGACCTGCCCTAGTATCAGAGTATAGCACTTGGCCACTGACCCATTCTAAAAAAAACTGCATATACCACAATGCTGTTGCTTTAATTATCAAGAAACATTGGAAGCATACAGTAAAAGGATAGAGTCCCTTGTCAGAGGTCCACAGATCCCATGCTGTATTAAACAGATAGTAAAACATAACTAGTACAGCTATAATCATGGTGTCATCATTCCATCTCTTAAAACCTTAATGAGGACTGGTTGTGCCAGTGTGGGATATACTTTACATAAGTAAAGTGTACTGGTTGAGAAATTTAAAATTTTACCACATCATGCGCAAATTTCACCTTATATTCACTTTCAAAATTTTCCCCCAGAGGGAGCAACTCGCCCCCTGTCCCCCTGGCTACGCCACTGGTTTAAGGCTTACCGGAGGTTGTTAATTCAAGCATTTTCGTTTCCTGGTTTCACATTTACACAAAGCTACAGGCGGCGGTTGCTCGTGCTTTTACACGGACAGCCTCCGCTACGAGTCTCCTTACGCTGACACGTTGATTTGAAAACGCAAAGAGACGGTTCTGTGCAGTATAATCACTAGCATCTGCTTTTGTTCAGCTTTTTACTAGCTCGAAAGCAAAACTTTCTCTCTCCAACATTTTGAAACTGGCTATATTACTCGAAATGAAACCAACATAATGCCCAGAACCACTACAATTATAACAAAATGCTAACGCAACCAGATGATCAGTTTTTTGCCGAAACGGTATCAGAATTGTCCAACGTAGCTGCCATAATAACTCGATGTATTGGCTAATTGATCCATCGATCAGAACCGTTACAACTTAAAACGATACAAAATTGCCCGTGCCAGAAGAAAAAAGTAACGAACTATAAATTCAAAAAAACAAATTGTTAAATATGTAGCAAGTGAAAAATAAATAATCTTAGATATAAAACACGAACGTTATTACCGAATTACGTTGCAAAAATAATTTCAACTGAGAATACAAAACGTATTAAGAGGAATATTTTTAATATTAGTATTACACTGAGGGTAAACATCTCGTTTAGTATGGCGTATTTAATTCCGTAGTACGGAATTAAATATTTAGTATATATTAAGTATTTAATTACGTAGTACATCTCGTTAAGTAAATGAACGAGAATAAGTTGTGCATATTTACATGCAAAAGTTATTACTCCTAATGAAACCAAAATCAAACTTTCTATGGTAGCTACGTACCTTTTCTGACAAGCAACTGAGACTGACTTTGACGATGTGGACCACAATAATTTTTAATCTTTGCAGCATATATAAGGATGGCAGGTCGTCATTCACTCATTTTAAAAGGCAGCTGTTTTTTATTTTAGTTTGACTCATTCCAGCGTCCATCAAATTGCAAAAGGTGTTAAATTTTGAAATGGATCCTCATGAAAATGTGACTTAGCTTACCATGTATCATTAGTCATGCAGTTCTCATGGTACATTATTACAAACCTACAACAATCTTCTTAAATCGTGATGTACTAGGTCAAGTGTCCCAGAGAATAAACCATAAACTAATCTCATTTTTACCTCAGATCCCATGCCAATAATTAAAACGCTGGGATTTTGTTTGACTTTGCCGTGATTTCTTTATGTTTAAGGTCATAAAGTTTGAAATTATTTGACCTAGCAACTTTTTAGATCTATACTAAACAAGCTGTTGCTTGAAGTTAAGTTAGTTATTCATTAACTTATTAAATCAATTAGTTAACAATTTTAATTGGAATACACAATGGCATCAAAATGAAGTGATAATTTTTTACTGACAAACATTTGACAAATATTTGAATAAAAGTAAAACAAAGCATGTTTGCAGGATTATGTTGCGAAACTTCGCTATCGAAGTACACCAGAATGTATATTAACGTATATTTATATTTTTACATTAATGTACTAAATTAAACCTAAACGTAAAGAAAAGTCCAGGTGTGTCATGATTGCGTGTGTATGATGCGATAGCTCTTCAGCTAAGACACCAGAATATTTATTAAGGTATGTTTATATTTTGACATTAATGTACTAAATTAACATTAAACTTATTACATTAAAATTAAAGAAAAATCCAGGAAAAGTGATATTACAATTTTATCATGAATAAAAAATAAAGTTCTTGTGGCAATAAATTTATTAAGTGTGCTTTCATTTATTGAACAAAAGCCTTATTCTCCCCATGGCGTCTTAGTTGCCAATTTCTTGAACCAACAAATTTGATTTCTCTTACTGAAATTCAGCAAAGAGAAACATTGATAAACGTATTCTAAGACATGAACACGGTTTAGGTCATGAATTAGTTTAAGATCTATAATGTAAATTCAGTGCTTGTTTATGGAAGTACAGAATCTGGTCAACCACATCGTTTACCATAACATACACTCACATCCTTGCAGTAATATGTTGTTGGCATATTTCCCTAGGCTTAGAACTTAAATTATTTCCAGTTCACGAATGGTATTGTGCCTTTTCTTTTCCTTCATTCTAAAATGGTCCACACTCACATTTGTTAGTTTCTTGGTTTCCGGGATAGCATACATTAGTTTGGACCAAAACAATGAATCTTTCTTGTCAAGATAAGTGTTTGTAGAAATGTAGGCTTTGATTTCTCTGTCTAATTCCTTTTCATCAATGTCTTCCATCATAATTAACACTATGCGACGACGCCTGTCTTTGAGAGCCCGTTGGTGTGATGTCTTGAACTCGTAAGAGCACCATTCGCTTTTCAGATAGTTTTTAGAACATACAATTACAATTCGCTTGCTGTTTTCGATGGCATTTACAATATTTGTAGCAATGCACTCACCCACTAAGAAGTCACGATGGTGAATACAAAGTTTTCTGCAGCTGTCTTGACCTTCGAGTTTGGGTACCAATTCTTCAAGAATAAAGTCCCGATCTAAACTACTGAACGATATGAACGCATCGTATTCCTTGCCTTCGTCGTCATTTCGTTTGCTAAATGGTTTTAACCCTGTCTTTATATAAATTAATACAAGAATCTCTAAACGGTATTTGTAAATAAGACCGCATATTAGAGCAGTTATAATGACTGCAGCTCCAATGCATCCAATTAGTAACTCCCATTGATCTTTCCATGATTCTGGTGTAATTTGAGTGACGTTAACAAGCTTTGTGACAGTGTTCTCTGTAGGCAGTGGGTCACAAATTAGCTCTTGTCGTCTCAGCCAGTCATAAAGTTCAGTTTCATTTAGAAATGGTGCACAGCCAAGATCATCTATATCTGTAACCAAATATTGATCTTTTTCGAAAACGGTTTCCTTGTACCAATCTGTCAAATACAATATTTCACATGTGCAATTAAATGGGTTTCCACTGATAGTTAGGTATGACAAATTGTAAATATGATCTAAAATACCCTTCGGAAAACTTTGAAGCTCATTGTTTTTAAGTTTCAATAGTGCAATTGTTGGTAATGATTGAAAAGTGTCGTTTTCAATCTTCGAAATAATGTTATCTGATAAATCGAGTAGCGTGAAAACCGGAGATGACATGTTGAGAGATCCAGAGTCTATACTTGTAAGGCTATTATTCTTAAGAATAATTTGTGAGAGGTAACGAAGGTGATAAAACGTACCACTTTCTATGGAGGATATTAAGTTGTTGCTCAAATCAATCGTTTGCAGGTTAGGTAAATGGGGAAAAGACTTCACTGTTAAATGCTTTATTCTATTTTCCTGCAAATCTAACCCGGTAATGGCTGGACCGAGATCTATCGGCACTCCAGTCAGATTTGAGGCTCTACATATCGCAAACGTATATTGTGTAATACATTGGTAAAAACAATGACATGAAGGCGAACAATTTTTCGTCACAACAGAGAAGAATAATTTTGGTGTTTTCAGCATAGTATCGACTAACTCTACTCCAAAAGCTGTATGGCAAAGAAGTTGCTGTCTATCAGCAAATCGCTGGTTGGACAAGTCAAACGCACCAGGCCAGATATCTATGGAATAGTACGGAAGTGTCCACTGACTAGTATTGCTGTAAACAAACAAGTCATCAAACATTTGGCAATCACATGTTAGAGCATTGCCAACTAAATATGTGTGAAATGGATTTTGGGGCAACCCATAGATTCCAAATTGCCAGTTGACGTATGGAAACCTTGGAAAGTTGGTCAAGTAGTTCCAAGTTAAATCGAGCAGTCGTAAAGTTTCAATTTCATCAAATGATCTTGTTCCAAAGTAAAATATTTCATTGTTGTTAAGAAAGATTTCTTCGATTGTTTCTAAATTGTAAAATGTTCTCTCCGCAATTATTTGTATGAAATTATTAGAAAGATGAAGTACCTTCAAATTCCTTAAATTACTGAACATAAAACCAAGCACGTACGTTATCTGGTTGTAGCTTAAATCAACAAACTCGATTTCGGCAAGAACTACAGGCAAAGATGGAATATTGGCAAAAATGATAGGAATCTTCCACAGTTTGTTGTGACTTAAACTAAGTATCTGTAATCTCTGCACGTGTTTGAATACGTCCTCCGATATGTTTGTAAAATAGCACGACTCCATACGTAATGTTTGGAGCCGAGAGAGTCCCTGGAATGACGGAGCAATATTTCTAAAACCAAGAAGAAAATTTCTGTTCAGATTTAATATCGATAAGTTGCCAAGTTTCTCGAATGCAAGAGGATGGATACTATCTATTGATGTGGCTGAGAGTGACAAAATCTGGAGATTTGGTAATGCAGTAAAGTCATTTTCTGAAATTTCTGATATGTAGTTTGTAGATAGGTCTAGTGAAATTAAGTTCGAAAGAGAGAAAAAAAGCTCAGTTGGCAGGTCATCTATTCCAAGACCGTCGGTTACCTGCAAGTGGCGTAGATGTGTAAGCTTAGCCATGGCTCTGAAATCTGAATTTGTCACATTGGCACTCCTAAGAGACAACAGGTTTAGATCAGGGAGATTTTGGAAAGCATGTTGTGGAATACCTGAGCGGAAAACGAAGTTCTGCAAGATTAAGTTTCGTAAGTTTGGAAGGAAGTTTCCCAAAGGTAACGATTCTGTTGTGTTTAGGTCGCTGACATTTGGGCCAATTAGGGCCAACGGGTATTCCTGTATGCCATTAGGTAAGAAATCTTGATGAATATCAATTGTCTTGAGTTTTCTAGCAAACAAGAAGGCGTCTTCATCTATACTCTTGATGGACCCACTCGATACATTAAACTCCTCCAAATAGGGAAAGAAATCTAAATCACCAGCTTCTATTTTCAGTTGATCGCAATTATACAGTCGTAATTGCTGAATCTCAGCTCTCCCAGAAAGTGAGGCAAGACATTGAAACATCGTTGACAGGGATCCAGTGGATCTGTCACATATAACAAAAAGTTTTGCTGGACCACTTGGGGCTTCTTTATAAGTGTTGACATTGACTGTGGTCTTGAAGATGCACCTGCCTTCTGTTGGCTGGAAGGGAATCTCACTTTTCCAGTAACAGTCCCATTGCCGAAGACATTCTAAAATATCCAGTCCATTGGTCGTTCTAAAAGACAGCAGCAAGCAAAAAACCAACATCATCACTCCAAAACCCAACTTGCACTTCAATGGAAACATAACGATGATCGATGGATGAGTACATTTGGTAAGCCTGAAGCCTTTGCTTACAAATCTCAAAATGGAAAACTTTTGGCATAAACTAGGTAGAACAACGACTTCTCCATTTACTGCAGTTCAAACGTTTTTCGTCTTTCCCTACCATTTGGCTGAACTGCTGACAAGAGCATTTAATGACAATGTGCATAAAACTATTGCAAAGGTCTGAAGAGAAGAGCGACTGCGCAGGGGAACAGAGGAAGTAAAATTCACATAGAGAGAAGACCCAATAAAATGAAGCCGAATAAAGGCGTTTTTACTGGATAACTTCGATGATTTGTTGTCGAGTTCAACATTTAAATCTTTACTCTATTTGAGTGTGCCTACGTCAACAAATGTGAATCTTTAATGAGTTTGCGGATAAACAAGTTTGAATAGACCATCGGTAGTGCGTATAATTCCCGAATGCCGCATTATTGGAGGAGTCCAAATAGACTGCTCAGAAGACCAAATGTTTACATGAAAGGGCGAACAACAATCATAACCCCATTGACAGCTTTACAAGCAGAAGATAAATGGTTACAAAGATTGAGATCTTTCTATTTCCTTGTTCTTCTGCATCATCAAGAGTGTAAATGAGCTGTAATCATGTGAATACTAACCTTATTACTACGTGCAGAAACTGCTTGTTTTATCTCGCAAAACTTAATATACTAAAGGGTACGAAATGCCAAAAAAGCTTCATTTAAGAGACAATCTGCCAAATATGTATTTGGCTATTATGATGATAAACTTCTCCAAAGCACACAGTTATCTATTTAAGCAATTGTCCAAATAAAGGGAACTTTTTAATGTATCAACGTTACACAAGAACAGAGATGTTCACTAAACTAGGCTAGTCACCGAAACAAACATAAAAGTCTAAAGTGAGGGGTAGGACTTACATAAAGCATGGGCTTTCAGAGGGAACAATATCAATACAACGACTGGGTATGCAGTGGCGTACGCCGGGGGGGGGGGGATTGGGCCATGACCACCCGCACAGATGCCGGCTCTTTTTTAGTTACTAAAATTACATAAATTTTTTAACACAAATTTTACCTCAAAAGGTAGAATATGTGGCACCAGATTGCATGTAAGGGCACCTATCTTTTCAAAAATTTTCAAAGGGGAGGGGGACCTCTACTTAGATCCCTCCCCCAAGCTGGCGATTCTTATTTTCTTCCTTAAAATAAGTAAATTCCTTAAAATACGTAAATATTTTAATACAAATTTGACTTCGAAAAGATAGCATATGTGGCACCAGATTGCATGTAAGGACACCTAAATTTTTAAAAATTTTAAAGGGGAGGGAACCTCCCCTTAGACTCCTCCCAGAGGCCGGCGATTATTTTTTTCTTCCTTAAAATACGTAAATATTTTATCACAAAGTTTACTTCAAAAGATAGCATATGTGGTACCAGATTGCATGTAAGGACTCACTAATTTTTTCAGGGGTAGAAAGGGGACACCCCCTCCCCTTATTCCCCTCTCCAAGCTTTCCCCAGCCCAGCGATTCTTTTTTTTTAGTTCTTAAAAGAAGAATTTGATCACAAATTTTACTTCAAAAGGGAGCATATATGTCACTATATTGCATGTAAGGACACCTATTTTTTCAAAAATTTCCAAAGGGGAGGGAGACTTTCCCTGAGATCCCTCCCCCAGGTAGCCATTCTTTTTTCTTCCTTAAAATACGTAAATATTTCACACAAATGTTACTTCAGAAAGGTAGCATATGTGACACCAGATTGCATGTAAGGACACCTATTTTTCAAAAATTTCCAAAGTGAAGGGGACACCTCTTCCTTCCCATCGACCCCCGTGCCGGTTATCGCACAGCATACTGCATGACTCCTTTGAGAGAAATCCTGGGTACGCCACTGTGGGTATGTGAAGAGGATTCAACGGGCTATGGAGGATTACGAGAGAGTGACTGTCTATTGGAAAATGTTGTAAAAAAATGGATGATTTTTTATTTCGAATGTCAATTTATCTCCGGATGTTATCAGGGTGCGTGAATGCTATCATACGGTTCATTTTATAATACTTACAAATGATCAGTGAAGTTAATCGTGAGTAAATTACGGTGAAAACGTGTTAATAGTCTATTGTTTCAAAGAAAGGGTATTAGTTATTAAAATTGAGTTAAAAAGAATAGGATGATAAAACTCCAGGTTTTCATTGATGAAAAACAGCCTCATATTAGATAGAGATATTAAAAAAAACCTGCAAAAGAGATGAAAAAACCCCAAATCGTTAAAATCTTTTATAAATGAAATTTGTTAAGAAATTATCGTTTTAACGATGACAGCATTCCGATCTTGTCTTCAAAAATGTTAAGGTATCTGGCATGGTGAGGTTAAGAGACCACTTCATTATATATCGTCAAAGCTATACAATTTTGATGCGTAAACATGTAGAACATGAAAGCGTATTTACTTACAGATATCAGACAGGTAAAAGCATATAATTCAAAGGGACAATCAGGAAGATCGGTCTGGATAGACCTTGGACTCTTTTCTTGGCAGAGACCCAGACCGTACGATATAAAAATCATTAGGTATTCAAACTTATGACTCACTGATTCCTTGCCGTAGGTAGAAAAAATCTAGAGATGCGATGTTGATGTCATGTATGCATATGAGGATACGTGACAACACATTTGAGAACACGATACTGAGCGTATGGGTGACCCGTAATTTGTAAGTGATCATAATTTCATTTGGCAAAGGTCAAAGTTAATTTGAATTCAGTGGTGGTGAAGCTGTCAAAACCACGAAAAATGTTTGCTAAATCGATATTTCGCGTAGGGTAAATCTAAGGGTTGCCCCGCCTGATATTTTAAACCCGTAGACGTATTAAGAAGGGCGTGTGCATGAATTTCATGCTTAAAATATGGCGATTCCATATTACGTGTATACTGTCTGTAGCTTTTCGATGAGTGCATAGGCGTAGGAAGCGCAGGGGGGGGCTGGGGGGCTTTAGACCCCCAGTCAAAAATGTGGGGCTGAAGTATGCTTCGGTCCTCCAAGATCCAAGGGTAAAAACCCTTATTTGTCTCTTCAGTAAGAAATCTCAAAAATGTGCAGTAATTTTCCTTAAAGTTGGTCCAGAATGTTGCACCAAATTGCATCTGAGGACTCTCAAATACCCAAAAATTTTCCAAAGGGGAGGGATGTGGGCAACACTCCGCTTAGACCCCTCCCCAGGACGGCGATCCGAAACAAGGTTCAGCCCCCCCCCCCATTCTCAAAGGGCTTTCTACGCCTATGGTTAAGTGAAAAGGTGATTTGAAATCTCCAGGAGTCCATTTGAAGAGACTCTAAACATATTACGCTACGAAGGAGAGCATGCATGATTTACATTTTTGGTTTGTATCGGAACTTAAGTGCAGAATCCGCATTTTTTAATAGAGTGTAAGGTCAAATGAGATCATCAGAGGTCAAAGAGTGAAAATTATAAGCTAATCTTAACAAGAGAGACATGTAAGTTTCACATTTTACGTACGAGGTTGTCATTTGTTCATTACACCATCTCTACTGAAGCAAAAACCGGAATGTTTGACAGTGCAACAGCTGAAGGCTGAACTCAAGC